>VZTN01001894.1:11146-146186 GCA_013400515.1 Erpornis zantholeuca | reverse complement strand
GCCCCCGCTCCAGGCCGGCGGGGGCCACGGGGTGAGCGCGGCCACGGGGGTCGGAGACGGGCGCTGGGAGTTTGCTTCCCTGCCTCTGGCCTGCCGGCTCTCACCCCCTCTCTGTCGGGAGACTTACCCAAATCTGACCGTGCTGGAACTGCAGAGCCCGGAGCCACGGCTTTGAGACGTCTCTCGTTCTTGGTGCCCTGGTGCGAACCTGGAAGGCAGCGGAGATGCTTTGAATGCGGCTTTGATGCGAGAAGTGCATGCAGAGCAGGAGGGAATGCATCCCCTGGAGAGGCGCACCGCCCGCCTGCTAACGGGCTCGCTGCGTGCGAACTTTCGGGAGTACGGCAGGGCTCGGGAGAAGGGCATCGAGCTGCGCTTTTTTTCCTAAAGTAGAGGAAAATTCTGTCAGTGTCGTGCCGCTTTTTACGCTTCTCTTTTTTGAGTTACAGAAAAGTTTTGAATGGCTCATGGTTTTGCTAAAAGGCTGTGATGTTGCTGCTGTTTTAAAATAATATCAGTACTTGGTAGTAATCGAATTTGAAAGTGTGTTTTCAACTACATGTGAGTGTTTAACTATTGATACTTTCCAGTATATTGGTCCGTTCTTTACGTGTTATAAACCTCCTAATTTTTACTCCCGTGAGTCAGGCTTGGTTTCAGTCGTGGCTGTGCAAGGAGTACCATGAATGTCTACTCTTACAAAGTCCATTATGAGACTTCAACTTGTACATTTGTTCTGTGTTATACATGATGTTAAAGCTAAAAACACGTATTTATTGTTCCAGCAGTGTAACAGATCTCATTTCTTTGGCTAGGATAACTCCTCTAGTTATAATCCTCTTTTTGTGCCTGGCGGAGTGAGATGAGGTGTCCTATGAGTCCACTTTGCATTGCATCTTTCCCACAATCTCACCGTGCCTTTTACTGTGCATCGTTTTGGCAAAACCCCACCAAAAACGCTTAGAGAGGATTTGTACAGGGCTGGTGTAGAAGCAAGGAAGAAAACAACTCAAAAGTATTTAAAATAGTGCTTATGAGGAGAGAGGGGCTGAGTCAGGTGTTTGGAGTTGTATGGCTGATGCTCCTTTCACTGCCAGCAGTGCAAAGGGAGAAGGAGAGGGTGGGAGAAATGGGCTGAGAGAGTGGGGACAGCAGAGATGTGCAGGAGGACACAACTTTCTCACTGATTTGGGTTCTTCCTCTTTGCTTTAAGACAGGGTTATTTTTACATCTCTGTTGTAAAAGCCATTCTGTTTTAAGACTGAAACTGGAAACTGTGAGATTACTACAGTTGCTACCAACCAAAACAGAACATGAGCAAAATAATTGCATTATATTAAAGTTCAATTATATAAAATCCCAGGTTCTCCCAAATCCACCAGAGACATTGCTGTTGTTGCAGAGACATTGCAGAGACATCTGCAAACAGAAGGTATTTAAATGCTGCTGGAAAGGGTGGGATGGTAAAATTCTCTGGCAGGCAGTTCTTCAGGGCTCAGCATCTCAGAGGGCTATGGTCACACTGGGCACTTGGTGTCATGTTTTCTTGGCCTTGTAGCCAGAATCCTGGAACCTGCTAATGGGAGGAAGGTTAATCTGTGACCTTCCCCACCCTTCCTCTTGCCCTACTACCTCTAAAAGCTTGTTTTGTTTCAAGAGAAATCAGAAATCTGAGCAGAAGACAAATAGTATTTGTTTTCTTTTAGTTGTTAAAACTAAGTAATATTTTCTTGGGACAGGGACGGCTGTGTTTGTGACTCCATGTGGTGACTCCTTCCAGGATCCCAGGAAGCTGCTGTGGGAGGGGGCAATTAATGTTTTTCCCCTTCTTTCTACATTGTTTTCTGTTGCATGTCCCAGGTGGGAACCCTACTGTAAATCATGCCTGGGACCAACCAAGAGCTGCCGCCTCAACTTAGCTGATGCAACAGCCTCCCCAGTTATTAATGATAAAATACAAAAGCTCTCTGTTGGGCAATTTTTCTAGGCAAAAGGCTAAAAGGCTCCTCCTCTGGGGCCAGAAAGACAAAAAGCTGCTGGCTTTGGAAGATCTACAGGAGATCACTGTTTCCATCTCCTGTGTCTGTAATGGAGTTCCTTCTTGCCTCCCTAAAAGGCATTGTAGAACAGACTGTGTATGGAAAGCCAGGTATGTTTTTCTCTTTCCAGGGAAATGATTCCTCCTCTTGCAAAGCTGTAAGGACTCAGAGAAAATATTTCTTTTCCTCTCAGCCATGCATGAGATGGAGCACAAGCCCCCCTGATGCCCCCACACCATCCCTGCTCTCGAGTCAGTGCTTTAGAACAAGTCTTCAGGTATGGTGGATCCTCCCCAGCTTTATGCTCCTCTCCTCCTCTCACCCCCAGATCAGTGTGTAGTGGAGAGAGCAGGTGTCAGATGTCCAGGGGTTGGGTGTTTGAGTAAATGATGCTTAAAAATTGGGGCTCTGACTGTCCTCTCTTGAGGTATGAGCAGCTCTGCTGTGCAACAAAGTCAAGCATATAAAATAGTTTGGATAAAAGTGAGTAGGGAGTCTAGGAGAATATCCTGTAACCATCAGTGTCCGTTGGCATTCATGATGCTTCTTCACCATGTGCTGGGAGGGCCTCTGGCACGAGGTTCACTTTGCTGTAATGTTAAAATCAAAGGCTGAGGGATCAGCCTGAGGTGCAGCACTTGTGCCTGGTAGACACCATGGGTTGGGATTTCAGTGTGCTAATGTTGATCTGGGCATTTCTAGCTGTCAGGGAGGTTGAGATGGGCTGGACAGGCACAGAGGATAGTATGGGCTCTTGTGAGTGATGGCTTTCCTTTGAAGGAAATGAGTAGTTGGGCAGGTAAAGGAAGAAACCTTTTTTTTTTTTCTTGTGATGTGAGTACTGGGGTGGTATTCCTGCATATTCTTCCCAGGGAACCTTGTTGGCAGGCTTGTGGGTAGGAGGCTGTTTCTGTGATTGTGGGGTTTGCCTTTTTCTTCCTTTTTTTTTTTTTTTGAATTGAACGTGTTTGCCTGGGTTGCTGCCCTGTAGGTGTTTATAGGAATCTTAAACATGTTTACAGCTGAGTGCAGAGAAACAAGCAGGCTGATGTGAGCTGGAGATGGGCACGCTCTCCTCACACGAATTGTGGCCTGTTGTCATCCAGAACAAGCTGTAACAGGCAGGACAGGCCTCCCTGCCAGGAAAGCCGAGGAGCTGGAGACAGTCTGTTTACTCCTGCTGCTGACAGGCACTAACCTCTCTGGAGTGGGCTCTCCAGTAGGAATGTTTTTCTCATCTTTATGAGCTGCTGCACAGCACACTTTGCTCCTGCTGGAGGTGGGGAAACTTTATTGTTTCAAGGGTGAATGAGGTGTTGGGGAGGGAGAAAACACAGAGGCCTGGAGAGCGAGTCCTGCATCCTGCCCTTACTGCTGTGGTGCAGTTGGCTTGGCATCAGGGATGGAAGGGACAAGGGCAGGGAGAGGGCTTTCCACAGGGAAAACCCTCATCCCGAAATACTGCCACTTCCCAGAGCTGCTGCAGTGCTGTTCGGATGGAAAAGGTGGTGGGTCTGACAACTCCTGCTGCTACCTCTGTTTGTCTCTTCTGTGCCCAGCAGTGCCTCCCCCTGTGCAGAAGGGTGTGGCTGAGGGAGCAAGGCTGGTGTCAGTGGGCTGTTCGCAGGCAGGATGTGCAACGATCCCCCTTTACTCTAAAATCTTGTGTCAGCATAGTAAAAACAAAGCCCCATCCCTGAAGAAACTTGGAGGTGAGGTCATTCCCAGCCATTGCTGTGCAGAATCTGTTCTTTCTCCTGCAATGACCATGGTATTTCATGAGTCTATAAATCATCTGCACCAACTGCCTTTATTGCAGGTGTGTGTGTCACATTGAGCCAGGCACAAGGAGGGTGTTCAGGATTAGATTAGACTCCTGGGAGGTGCGCTTGGTATGAACAAGGAGTTGGGGGCCCCTTTTTTAACTTGCCTTTCCCACGGCTTCAACCTACCCCTGTTCCACAACATTTTATTGTTGTGAGTAAATAACACTGGGAGTGTGTTATCTTCCTGTCTTGGGTTGTGTGAGTGATTTGTGTCTCACTTAGATTTTCTGACTGCCACTTTTCTAACTCCAGAGCATGCCCTCCCCCTGTCTGAAGTGGGAAATAGGAAGGGTTCAGGAGAAACCATGGAAATGTGCAAATAGAGCAGTCCTTATGGCAAGGCTTCCCACTCCCCACTATGTACATCTTCAGTACCCCTTTGTTTTCCCAGAACACTGGCTTCTTGTGCCTGCACTTTGGTGAGCTGTAATCTTCAGGCATCCAGGTTGCCACAAAGCAGTGCCAGTGGGCTGGGTACGGCTGTGAATGGGCAGGTGCACGTGTTTGTGTGAGAAGTGACTGCCACAAGGGTGAAATTGGACATTTAATGCAATGGATCGACTTGCTCCGCTCGCCTCTGTGCACTGCAGCCCCAGGAGCACACCTACACCCATGGGTTCCCTCGCACGCCTCGGGCCAGCCATGAGATCCCTCACGGGCAGGGGGCCATGCGATCCCTCACGGGCAGGGCCTCCAGGCCGGCTGTGCGATCCCTCACGGGCAGGGCCTCCAGGCCAGCCATGAGATCCCTCATGGGCAGGAAGGCCATGAGATCCCTCACGGGCAGGGCCTTCAGGCCTACTGTGCAATCCCTCACGGGCAGGGCAGCCATGCAATCCCTCACGGGTAGGGTGGCCATGAGATCCCTCATGGGCAGGGCGGCCATGAGATCCCTCACGGGCAGGGCCTCCAGGCCAGCCATGAGATCCCTCATGGGCAGGGCAGCCATGAGATCCCTCACGGGCAGGGCCTCCAGGCCGGCTGTGCGATCCCTCATGGGCAGGACGGCCGTGCATTCCCTCACAGGCAGGATGGCCATGAGATCCCTGACAGGCAGAGCCACCTGCCTGAGCACGCAGTGCGCCCAAGGTTACTGAGTGCATATGGAGAGAAGCGGGGCCGAGGGCTCTCCTGCTGTCTGAAGTCAGGTGGGTGTTTGTTTCCTTGGAACTTGGCCTGCAGTTTATCTGGCCTCAGCAGATCCCCAGATAATTTGCCAAGATTCCATATTACCTTTATAAATAAACTCCTGTGTCATCTCTTTGTGTAGTCATGTTAGCTGTGACAGATTTATACTGCGGTGTGCCAGACCAGTGTGTATTCATGCACACACCTTTCTGCCTCGAGCTGGACTGGATTAGGATAACTTGGAGCTCAGAGGGATACCCTCCTGTGCGTCTCCCCCACCCCACAGGGTTGGCAGAGGAATGATTCTGTCTTCTGGAGATGTGTTTCTGTGAGCTACAGTGACAGAAGGGCTCTGCCTTCTCTCACCTGCAAGTTCAGGCAGATGTGAGGGAAGATGAACATCATCTTTCATCTGGTGGTTTGAAATTACTGGTGTCTGCAGGATGGGAAAAGGCAGGATGCTCTGCTGAGGACAGAGACTGCCTTGTAGGTTGTGGCAGTGGGGAACGGAGTAATGATGGGGTTCTTTCTCCAGTGCTTACAGTGCTGGCCTCAGGAATTTATGAGATGATATATTTTGTTGAGTTTCCCTTTCCTATTTGTTCTTGCTCTGCACTGGTGTTCCCTCTTACAGTCACTTCCCAATTCCATTGCTGTTTTTAGGCTTGCAGTAATAGCTGAGAAGGACTTTCCAGAAAAGGAAATCAGCTGGCTTATTTACACGTGGTGTGAGGTTTCAGAAAGACCCATGTGCCTTGGGTGGAAACAGTTGTGAACCTGGTCCTTGGATACTCACCCTTTTCATGATGTTGGAGGTTCACTCAGCGTGGGTCATGAGCTGAGCCAAAGTACACTGGGACCATGACCAGAGCTGCTCTGTATTTCTGTTTTCCTGAGAAGGCTTTCCCATGCCAAAGTGCAAAGGCCTTGATGTTCCTGATCTGGTTCCTGATGCTTTGAGATGCTTAGAGGGTCTGGGATGATGCTGCCATTACGTTCTCCTAAGACATCACAGAACAATAATTTATGTTGCCATGATAAATAATTTAAATCAACTACACAGAATAATAATATTTGAGTAGTCAGTCTTTAAGATGTTGAATTGTTTCAGACAACACAAAGCTTGTTGGGTGGACTTGAGTCCCCTTGAAGCTTCTCTGCCCCTCAAAAGATCACTAATTCTGATTTTATAATTTCCTAAGGATTAGTTATTTCAGCATTCTGTGACTATTTCCCATTTGAGTTGTTTCCGGACTTTCTTGAGGGGAGAAGAGGTCAATGTGGGGTTTTTTTCCCCAACTTCTGTAACAAGGGGATTAAACCCCCATTACCCATTACATTGTAGGTCTGATACCCTTACTTGGCAAAATCGTCACATCTGGGGCTGTTTTTCCTTTTCCAAGTCACTGTTTTCCATCAGAGATACAAATGGTAAGTCCCAGGCCTTTGCATCATCCCTGGGGCTTTCCTTTCTTGTTTCCGTCTCAATGACCTTGATGCTAACTTCTGACAGTTCAAATATTCCTGGGTTGTTTTCTTTTTTACCAGTTGGAAATTGACAGCCAATGCTAGTCAGTCACGTCAAAACACTGAATACAGATCAGAGACTTGACTGTAACAGGCGTGTGTTATCTTTCTGACTTCCTTTTCCTCATGCCCTCTGAATTGTGAGCATTAGGAACTAGCAGCCTTACGTGGCAGCCTGTGTTTCACTGAAATATGTAAAGCCACACTCACTAAACAGCAGATCATTGTCACATGCTGTTGTATTCCATTTACCAGTAAAAATATTTGATCTGTATCATCACTTGCGATGGCTGCAGAATTGCCTAGTAGAGCTCTCTTGGAGTGAGATAATCTGCATGTATGATATGTGTATTTTTTCCTGCCCTTGTAAATAAATCTGTTTCTACCTTCCTTGAAGAGGCCACTTATTCCCATGTCATTAGCGTGGGTTTGGCCCATATGTCTGGAGTCGGCAGCTCCAGCAGCTTCCTCAGTGCTGCTGCTCGTTTGAGCCTAGCTGACATATCTGCAGCCCTTCTCGTAAATACTTCACTTCCCAAATTAGTTTTATTTATATTCCATAATGCAATTTTCTGTAAAACTGCAGTAGTCGTGTCTGGGTGCTATTAACCCCATCCAAGCTGTAGAACAAAATTTATAATGGGCTGAGAATATCCTGTCCAGACCAGCCAGTACTAATAGCCTCCATTACCTGCTGCAGCAGCTCATTCTGCGTTAGCTGCCACAGTCCATATTTTGTTGTAAGCAGGCCAGTTGGGAGGGTTTTGTTTGTTTTCCATCAAAAATCCAAAATAAACAATCCTACCAAACCTGACTGAACTGTAATTTCCAGAGGTGTACCTTGGTAATAATTGTCTGCCTTAAGGAGTAAATAGCAATTGCAAAATGAGACTTCTCCCGTGTCTTGAAAACATCAGTGTGTGCTTGTATCAGAGTAAATTCTGTGAACAGTGATGATGCCCTGTAGCCTGTACTCTCACACAGGGAGCAGTTAGCTGCACCTACTTGGAAATTCAAAACAATATCTAAGCCAAGGTGTTAAGAATGAAGGCATTATAAGTTCTTTCCCAGCTTGTGTGTTGCTTCTTTTTCTTATTGGGGGAATGACAACAACAACAAGAAGAAGGCAGTGAGAAGGTTTGTTTTAAATCTAGAGTAGAGCAAGGCACAGTCTCATCCAGGGAATCCCAGGCGTGGGCTGGGAAGGAGGCTGGAGCCTAAAGCACCTGGGGGAGGTGGAGTGCAGCCCCTGTGGCCAGGAGGCAGCAGAATGCTGTGATCCCCAGGAAAGGGGCCCTTAGCCCCTCCACCCCTCCCTTCTCCCGCAGTTGATCATCTTTCATGCCCCAGGCATCCCAGATTTCCAAAAAGCCATCCTTGGCCATGTGCAGTGCCTCATGCTGTGAGCCACTTGCTCTTTCTGTTCTGGGCCCTATACATACAGGGACTACAGCTGCTGGCCCACAGCTCCCTGAGCTTCAAAGCCTTCTGGTTCTAAAGGACATTTTGAGCAAAGAAGTGTCCCACAGCAGCAAGGCAAGTGGTTGCCCACTTTTTTGTGGGAGGGCAAATAGGGACACAGAGGAAGAGGGGAGATGCCATCAGCCATGTGGTAGCAGTGTAAATGTCTGCACGGATCTAAAGTCATAAGGGTTCTAGAAAGATTTTCAGTGCTAAACACAGCCTGAAGGTTTGTGGAAAAAGGTTTTGCCAAGTTGATGCTTGGTTTGTCTCCGCGTGCTGGCTGGACCACCAGCTGCAGGCACCTTGGTGTCAACCATCATTCTCCTCTCCCCTCTCAGGCAGGGGCACAAACCCTCTTTATACAGGTATTTAATTATTGAGGGCCAAAGCAGTCAGGATTGTGGGAGGAGGAGCAGGGCAGAGCCTGCTTCATCGCCTCTCTCTGCCCATGTGCCTGGGCTGCTCCGTGTCTGTCACCAATTCCCAGGGCTGTTCCTGATCCCGCTCTTTTTCAGCTGCTTCCTCAGTCAGGAAGGGCTTTGTAAGGTGCATGGGTTGAAGGACAGCTGTACTGCCCTGTGTTGTGCTATGTTGGGAGCTTATTTATCCTTGAAAAGATGTATTCTAATTCTGTCTCTGCTGTTTTGGTTACTTCTTCAGGGAACTGGACACACTGTGAGACCAGGGTTTGACAGAATTCAACCTTGCTAGTGGGTGTTTTCCTTTTCCCTGGAATTACTGGCTGTAGCTGATGGTCTGTATTTACTTGCTCATGTTGTTCACCTGCTCCAGTAGTGGAGCTAAGGTTGCCCTCATTGAGCCTGAATTTAATTTGCTTTTTCTGCCGGTGCCTTCCATCCACTGGCAGTTTCACTGTTGCTGGCGTGGTGCTGCTCACCCGCACCTAGTCTGCAGCTAAATGCCTCCAGCTTTCATGTTCCTTTCCCCTCTCTGAGCCCTCACCTTCATCCCTGCTGCTCCTTTGAAGAAGTCCTGGTGTTGCTGACACAGCTCTTCACTTGTGATTCCTCGGAACACGCCGCCCTTCCTCTAAGGCATTCCCAGGCGCATCTCACTGACTCGCACCTCTTGCTGCGGTGGGGAAGAGGGTCCTTTATGTGTGCAGGTGGGGCAGGGGAGGGTGCACTCCCTCTCTGAACTCCTGCCGTACCCTGCCTCAGTCTGGCTAGTATTATTTCAGTTTGTCTGAACTGTCTGATCGCTGTCTGCATTCCATCAGCTCCAGCCATGCGGCCGATTTCCTCTGCTTTGCAAATTGTAATTGCTTTGCCAATTAACTCTGGGTCTTCCAGTATTCTTTCTTGAGTGCTTTTTCCCAAAACTCCATGCTTCCCAAAAGGCATGACTAGTTGGGGTTTTTTTCCTATTTTTTTTATTATTATTCTTTGTAAATTTTGTTTTCACCTTTTGCTTATAACTCTGTTTGAATTCCATACCCAACATGAGCAGATCAAGGAGGGAAAGAAGCATTTTAGCAAGTTGTGCAGCTCATGCAAGAAGTAGAGAAGAAAGAAAAGTGGAATGTAAAACCAGCAGAAGAGGAAGCATTTGGAAATACAGATGACAGAAATTATTTAACAAAAGTAAGGAGTGGCCAAAATTGGGGCATAGTGAGATGAGTGTCAAAGCAGAGTGATCAGAAAATGCCACTGGCCACTAAAAACTTGTAAAGGAAGGAACTGAAGACTAGACTATGAAAAAATACTTGGGATTTCAGTGGATCAGAGAGGCTGGAGTCAACAGAGATCAAAAGGAGAGGCATAGAAAGAAGAGGGCACAGAATAAACCACTGCCGCAGGTTTAAAAAAGGTGGAGGAAAATGCAGGGATAAAAGTTACAGAAGCTTGTATGGATCATAAGCAGCTCTACCAGGATGGTTAAGAATGTATTGGGTGTCATAAGGGTGTTTGGTGCCTTGCAAATCAGTAGCATGGTGGCTTTTTGCTGTGGTTAGTGTGTGCCAAGAGACCTGGTTCCCTTGTGCAGGGCACTGTGCTCAGTGCTGCAGATGCTGCTCCTGTTGGCAGTGTGGTTACCTGTTTTGTCTGGCGGTCAAAAAAAGGCTCAGCACTTTTCCAGTTCTTTTCTGTAGAAGAAGGATTTGTTAATGGAGTCAGGAATTTTTTACATATGCCTCTTTATTTACAAAGGATGTAAAGTCCCTTTTCTCTAGGTACAGTGAAAATTGAATAAAAGATGCTTGGTTTGCACATAGTCCTGTGGTTCATGGTCAGGTAGCATTTAATCCAGAAATTTTCTGAATTTGCTGAGGTTCATGCTACCTCTGCTCCTTTCATAATCCTCAGGGCTCCCTTTCTGCCTTTCCATGCCTTTTGGGGGTTTTCCTCTTAGACACAGCGATAGGCATTGTTTGCTGGAACCAGTGCAAGTTTGCATCCACACACAGGGGAAGATAGGCCCTGCTGAGCTCCCACCCCAAGCACCGGCTCCCAGAGCAGGGACTGCAGCATTGCAGGCTCAGCAGGGAAGGCATCTCATCCCTGGGCCACAGTTCTCCAGCAGGCAGCATGCTGGAAAAGGGACTGTTATGGGAAGGAGCCGGCCCGGGCTCTCCTCTGAGCAGCGTTTGCAAAGTGGTGCTCGCTCAGCATGGCACGCTGGAGTCCAAGGGGCACCAGCTCCAGACCTGTCCCAAACCGTATAAACTCATGGGATCTCGCTGCAGGTTTACAGCCTCGGGTATTCCTCTGGGCAGAAGCGGAGTCCTGCGAGCGCTGCCTGGGTCCGGGAGCAGATCCCTCGGGAGCTGCCGTTCGTGCTCGCTCCCTCTCTCAGCGATGGGGAGGGATTTGCTCCAGCCGCCGTCAGCGTGGCAGCCCCTGCCCGCACCCCCGCTATCTTTAGCTGGCGGTGTGTGGCCGTGCCGCAGCCCTCACCTCCGTGCTGCCCAGCTTTCCACAGCGGCCGAGCTGCCGCTGCTGCCTGGGTGGAGAGCCGCAGGCTAAAATTAGCGGGGAAGCTCTTCTCTTGCCAAGTGCTGTGTCTGACCCAGCTGAGCCTGGCGGGGTAGAGAGGAAAACGCTCTTAAATCTCTCCACGCAGAGCACCCTGCGTGCCTGCTGCCTTCTGGGAGGGTTCCCTGCCAGGGGTGGGGATGTCTTGCCCTGGGATGCTTGGGAGGATGCCAAAGCAGCTGGGAGAATGAGGTATTGCCAGGACAGTCCTGAGACATGGTAGGAAATCCTGATTCTCGGAACTCTCTTTCCTTCTTGTTGTCCCTTTGAATATCATATAAACAGCCGGGAGGCCAGCTCTTGCTCCTGGACATCTTCAGAGCTGCAGGCATCTCCTCACTTACAGAAAGGTTTTCTGGGCAGGTGTGGGGGTTTGGCTGCCCTAAGGAAATTGGTGTGTATTCACCACTGCCACCCTGCCAGAACAAGCTGCTAAAGATTTCACTGTCCTCAGTAGCCGCCCACCCCAAATAAGAGCTTGTTTCCTCTCTATTACAGAGTGGCCTCCAGGAGGGGCCGTGGCCTGGTGGTTACAGCACAAATTTGGGTGAACAGGGACGTACGCCAGCCTTGTCTCTGCTGCTGAACAGCCGAGGCTTCAGAACAAGCTGCTTCAACCTCCCGTGCCTCAGTTAGGCTCTGTGTCAAAGGTGTCAGTGGCAATTGTTGTTTATTCTTTTGAAATACTTAATGTCCATGAACGGAAAAGCATTCACTGGGTTCCAAATGTGTTCAGTGTGAGGGGAAAGCCTGTTGTTGTATTCTGCTGGACCCAGCCTGCCCTGCTGGAACAGCCCTGCTGGAACAGCCCTGCTGGTTTGGCTTCCCCAGGCATGCTGCCACCCTGCCTTTTGTGAACCAGCTCTGCTGTTGTGTGTAATGCAGGGGCAGGAACTTGTCTGGGCCCCCAGAATACAGATCTCACCTCTGACCTTTCCCATTCATTGCACTTGCCTGAACTGCACCGCCTGGGGCAAGAAATGGGTGGAAGGATGCAGCTGAGGCAGGACTTGGTCTTTAAACCCTATTCCTTTTTCTGAGGCCCTTGGATAGAGCTGCCTGCAGCATGTGCAAGGGCAGCACAATGGCCAAGTGTGACCACTGCAGGGGAATTACCGAGGGGTTTGCACGGTACTGGGGCTGACAGCTCTGGAGGAGGCAGTCTGAGGGACACCGTGGGTGTGGTGGAGCAAAATAAGCACCTCTTGACTGCCTAATAAAGGTCAGAGTAAATGTAAACATGGTTTGCATTGGGATTTGTGTTTTACCTGCAATGATTGGCAGACACTACTTCTAGGGAAAGCTGAGCCAACTGCAGGAAGAAGGAGAAAAAAGAGGAAGGTATGTTCACAGTCTGTCTGATGACTGTTCCTGTTGAAAGGGACATGAAGTTCCCCTTTTCCTGCAAATAGCAGAGAAATGGGAGCAGCTGGGATAGCTGCACTAGCCCTTATGCACTTGACCAGCAACTTGGAAAGTGGCCAGAGGTGTGTACAGACAATGTGTGCCAGCCCTCTGCCCATCTCCATCCCATCAGATGGACGAGGAAGGGAGAGAGCTCCGGGAACTGGAGGAGATGTGGTACTGGCAGGGTCCACCCTGGCTCCTGTCTCAGCTCTAGGCACAGGTGTCTCCCTCCTCTGTGGTTTCATTCTGGTGAAGTAGAGGAAACAAAACTGTCAAGTTGGTCTCTGGCTTCCTTTTCCTTTTCCCTGCCGGAGGTGGAACGAGGACTCTGTGTGAAGGACATCAAGGTATTTTTAACATGGGTGGAGGAAGGCAAAGTATAAAATATATTGAAAAATATGCCTCCTGCAGCTGCAAGAAGACCTGCTCAGGGCTACTGTTTTTGCTGGAAAGGATTTATTTGCCTGCAAGGTGAAGAAAGCACCTCTTTCTTTCACCACAGGCTGGGGAAGAAGGCGGCTGTGTCTTGCTCTTTCCCCCTCACACTAATCTGGCAAGTCCTGTTACAGGATTTCTTCCTGATGCTGGCACCCCACACTGCTGGCAGCTGCTGGCTCTGTGTGCTGGCAGTGGGAGCACAGGAGGGCTGGGGATGGAGCGATCCTGTGGGGCAGGGGCACTGCTGGGGCCAGGGCTTAAGGCCTTTGTGTCACTCCAGCTCACCAGCCTGAGAGGATGGACTTGCTTTTTCCTAGAGGAGTCCTGTTCTGTGTTGGAAAAGTGGCTTTTTCCTGCACTTGCCGGTAATGAGAGGGACCTCCATGCTCTTAGTGATCATCATGTACTGACAAGTAGGGAAAGCACTTCTTCCATGTTCCCTTCCCCTTGGTGAACTCTGTTCTCATGTTGACTACTGGAAAAAATACAAATTTCTAACCAGACAGCCACTTGAGATGGCCTGCCTTTGCTGTCTGAGGCTATCCAGGAGGAGCCTGTTTTCCCTCTGCTCTGATTTCTTCTGCTTGTGCCAGTCAGGCTGTGAGCATCCCTGCCCAGGGCCCTGCAGAGCTGCTGGGCAGATGCTGTGTGATGTTAGGTGCTTTAGGCAATGTGCAGTGTGGAGGCTCCCCCTCTGCCCTGGAGAAGGCATTGGGAAGGGACTGGCGCTCCCCGGGAGCTGGAACAATGTGCGTGGCCAGCGCTTTGGCAAACAAAGGAGGGCTGGAGTATGACTTGGAGGGTGCCCAAGTCTGTCTCTGTGCTGCATTTAGCTCTGCACCCCATTGGCTTCAAATCCACCACTGCAATATTTTGCTGCCTCTCCTCTGTAGAGCTGGGCATTTACAAGGTCTGCAGAAACCTCTGCTCAAAGTTAAGCTGCTAAAATTCATGGAGATGCCTTTCTTGGGCTCAGCAGGTCTCAAGACTGTATACAATTCTTGTCTCAGACCCTGAAACTGGACTGGTTCAAGTGGTTGAGCTGCCACTCTTTCCTCAGCGTGCTTCGTTGGCAGGTTGAGCAGGACCCCTGTATCCCCTGGTGTTAGATCTGGGTGTATTTCTCTAACTGTTGAGTGCAATGATGAAAGGCAGCTTAAGGATTTAGTCACTGGGAAGCTTTTTTGGGAGAGTGGAGCTTCATACATTGCTTGGCTGGAGTTAGAAACCCCTGGAAGGAGGACAGCTCAGGCATTTGGTACCAGGCTGGTTCTCAAATCAGGCAAATCCACACTGCTTGGTGGGGGAGTCTCCCACAGCAAGCATTTACAAGTTTAAAAAGAGAAAAAAGAAGATGAGAGAAAGTGGCGAGAGTGGGGAGTAAAGCATTTGAGCCATCACTGTGCTTGTGGCACTCAGGACAGCTCTTGTCCAACCCTGGCCACCTTGGCAGGATGAGGCAGAGACATGAGGCTTTAGTGATTTTTCTCATGAATGTAGTAGATCCATTTGTGCAGTTGGAGGCACATAAGTTATCATTTTTCTTTAACGCTTTCAGATTTTACCAGCTATGTCTGTTGTAGGTGCTTGGGATTTGTCATTTCTCTATATGGTTTAAATGAAACTATCCCTGTGTGCATTTCTTTGTAAATAATCCAGATCTTAAAAATTACTATTATTATTTAAAGTAGATGTGATGGTACTGTCTGGATCTGTAGCTTTGTGAAGAAATAACTGTAATTTTATTCCTGGCTGGTGTGTGTATCTCAAGTTCTAAAGGCATTTTCCACAGAAGGACTCTGTGTGCTGTAAGCACTACCAAATCAGCCCAGAGTCCAGAAACTCAGAAACTAGCAATTGAATCTCCCAGGGAAACAAAGGTCTAACCTAATTATGCATTGTGTGCCAAGTAGCCTCATGGTAACAGGTTTTAAGTGTCCTGTGCTCCAAACGTGCCTGTGTTCCTTCTGTTTGCTGAGCACATCTAATCAAACCTGTTCGTTCCAGGTTAAGAACTGTTATTTCCCACAGAAGAAGTGCAGCACCTGTACTTCACTTTGTGTTGTTTCAGGTGGCCAGGGAATG
This sequence comes from Erpornis zantholeuca, assembly GCA_013400515.1. Taxonomy (NCBI): domain Eukaryota; kingdom Metazoa; phylum Chordata; class Aves; order Passeriformes; family Timaliidae; genus Erpornis; species Erpornis zantholeuca. The sequence goes on along the minus strand of VZTN01001894.1, from coordinate 131,276 downwards.
TGATGCTGAGCTCCACTGCCAGGGCAGTTTTACATGCCCTTCGTTGACCCGAGGTTTCCTGTGTTCATTACCTGATCTCTAATGAACATCCAGTCAGAGCTCTTCCTGCCCCACTCTGAAGCAGAGGAGGCCACAGTGTGAAGTTGGGGGGGTTTGGCAGCTAAAGCAGCCTGCTGCTTCAGCAGCATGCTGACAATGCTTGGTGAGTTGTTTCACAGGCCAGAGGCGCATCCTCAGCGCCAGCTTTACTGTTCTGCAGAAAAGCCTTGCAGGCTGCAGTGGCTTCCTTTATGGAACCAGGGTGGAGCCAGGGTGTGGGAGGCTTCGTTCCACCCTACTCTGATGTTGTAACATTACAGTTAATGTTAAGATACTGTCTGGGATTCATGAGATCAGTCTTGGATGCAGTGTTAAAACATGGTGAGTGACACAGGCTGTCTTCTGCATTTGCTGCTCACCGGAGGAGCAAATGGTTTCAGGCGCTTTCTCTCCAGTGTTGGTCCCTTGTTGACACAGGGTTTCTCCTGTTGCCTTCCCATGTGCATGGTGCTAGCCAGGGCTCCTCTGTGTGTGGGGCACTCATGCAGTGAAAGCACCACAGGTGAGAGCCTTCAGGAAGCAGTGCATGTCTATTACGTGCTGCTGTCTCCACGTAAAGCTGTCCCAAGGAACCACTTGTGTACATTTGTGGGCACATCACAGGTGTGTGCTGCAACTCCTGGACCAGCTCCCTGCCCAGGGGAAGTCGGCAGCACCTGGATAACCCCAGCCTGTGCGTCAGTGATTGCAGCACATCTTCACTCCTTTGTGTTGTTGCACCAGTTTCCCCCTCCTCCCTCCTTCCACACCCAAAGCCCCGCATCGTTCTGCTCCTCCCTGCAAAACATCTCTCCTCCTGCCAAAAGGCGCCATCCCTTCATCTCTGAGGCTGTCCACCCACCTCATCTCCCAGCTTCTCGTTCCTCCCTGTGCTCTCTGGGCGTGTGGATGTGCTCCCCACACGTTCACTCTTCACACATACCTGTCCACCCCAGCATGCAAGTACCTGCTTGTTGCTGACCTCGCCTACTTAGTGCTGTTTCATTGTGTTCCCCTCAGTGTTTTCATAGCCGTGAAAGCCTTGCTATCTCCTGCCAAACTCCTGGAATTGCACAGCTTGCAGTATCTTACAGTCTTTTTACCTTCTTGAATCCTTTGAGGTGGAGAACAACGTTGATGTATGCGAGAGGTCAGACCCTGGAGTAAATAAGACATGACATGGGCATTGCAAGTTTCCTTTCTAGGGTTGCAACCATGCATTTACATTTCAAATTCTTCCCACTATCCCACACCATCTCCTCACCTGGAGAGGTGGCACTGTCTGAAATACAGCAGTTAGAATGTACAGAGCTCACAGTTGGCACAGCTGAGAGGCTCTGGGTGAGAATCAAGGAGCAAACAAATAATGCAAATGTCATTGTGGGAGTCTACTATAGACCTCCCAGCCAGGACAATGACACGATAAATTATTCTTTGAGGAGTTAAGGGCACACTTCCAAGTCAACTGCTCTTGTCCTCATGGGGAACTTCAACTTGCCAGAAAGTAATTGGGAGCATCTCACAGGTGGTACAACCTGGGTGCAACCAGAAGATTCCTGAAAAACCTGGATGACAACTTTGTGGAACAGGTCCTGAGGGAGAGGACTCAGAAAGATGCCCTCCTTGATCTGCTGCTTGCCTACAGAGAGGGTCTTGTGGCTGAAGTGGATATTGGTGGATTTTGGTCACTGTGGCATCTCAGCCACAGTGACCATGAAGTGATCAATTTTAAAATCTCCATTGACAGGAGGAAAAGTCTCAGCAAAACCTCAGCTCTGGGCAAGAGGAGAGCAGACAAGAGTCCAAATGACTTGGACACAGGACTGGAAAGGATACTAAGTGAGTTTGCAGACCATACAAAACCGGGAGGAGCTACTGACTCCCTCCAGTGCAGGGAGGCTCCACAGAGAGGTCACAACAAATTGGAGGGCTGGGCTATATCCAACCATATGAAGGTCAACAAGGGAAAGTGACAGATTCTGCACCTGGGATGGGGTATCCCTGGGTGTACAGACAGACTGGGGAACGAGATGCTGGAAAGCAGTGCCATGCAAAGGAACCTGGGGGTCCTGGTTGGCAGAAAGCTGATACTGAGTCAGCAGTGACCTGGCAGCCAGGAGGGCCAACCATGTCCAGGGGGCATCGGGCACAGCATCAGCTGGGCAAGGGAGGGGATTGTCCCGCTCTGCTCTGGGCTGGAGCGGCCTCACCTCGAGTGCTGGGGCACTTTGGGGTGCCACGGTGTAAAAAAGACATTCAGCTATTAGAGAGTGTCCAAAGGAGGCCATGAAGATGGTGAAGGATTTGCTTTAGGTAAGCCAGTCTCACCTTGAAGAACTCCTATGGGAGAGGAGCAGAGGATGCCACGACAGGGTCCTGACTGCAGGAAGGACCCTGCTTGCTGTGGTTGAACGTGGTGGCTTAGGGGCACCTGGGTTTGAAAGCTGGGCCCTGGAAGTCTGGGTTTGCCTGGAGTTGCTTTCATGGCCATTTACTGGTCAGCCCTTGCAGGAGTGTAGAAGAAGGTCAGAACTTCACTTCAGCGTCCAAACACTGTTCTCAAAACTTTGTGCTCAGGGGATCTACCTGATCTCCTCACTCCAGGTCTACCACCACAGCATTTCTGAGCTCAAGGCCGGGCCATAAGGAGCTGATTAAAGTCAGGCTGTGTGAGGTTTGAGATGGTCAAACCAATACATCCTTCATCTGCATAGCTGGATTCCTCTGTGTTACTGGAGCTGTTTGGAAAGGCCACAATGAAACCAGACACCTTACACCTGAAACTGAAAAATACAGGGAAATCTCTGTCAAAAGTCGCCACATGGGCTGCTCAGGAGGAGAAGCAACCCAGGAGTCGCTCACTGGTCTGTATGGTAAACAATTGGCTGTGCAACAAAGCCGTGTGCCTTGCTTGCTGCAGCTCATCCAAACATAAATAGAGTGAGGCCAGGGGCTGGATCTAAGCCCACAGAAGCCAGCGGTAGGGCTGCAGCCGGTATGGTCCTGAGCAGCTTTGTTTTAAAAATGGAAGAGAACATAAACAGACATGACTGAGCTGTGACATTGCCTTGAACCCAGATAGATCTGTCTGCAGCAGAGCAGCTAGCTCTGTGCTTCAGTGCTCAGGGGTAGCTGAGGTCTCAGAAGGGCCAAGGGGAAGGAACAGCAAAGGTGGCTGAGGTAGAAGAGCTTTTCTTGTGACAGGATCAACTTCTCTAAGATACCTATGTCCTTTTTTTTTTTTTCCCTGTGAAGAGAGACAACTTAATGCCAGTCCTACAGCAGAAGTCAAAGTGGCTTTAGAGGTGAAATTAGTCTCTTGATTTCCTTCAGCACTGTACCACTTCATGGGAGTTATGCTGTGAACCTGAGCAGCACTGTTTGTAAAAGAAGTCCGTTGTGGATGTGCTGGGTGCTTTCAGCATGGTTAATCCAGTGCTGCAGGAGCCAATGATGCAAGTGGTGTGGCTGGAATTTTTTGTAAGGGTTGGATAATTTTATGACTAATAGTAACGCTTGCAACTATGCATGGTAGGAGACGAGTAATCACAATTTGTGCTGCAGGGCATAAGCTCACTGTTTCTGTAGGTCATGAGGACATTTCTTTTTTCTTCTCTGTAAAGTAATACAGCTAAAAGTACTTTTGAAGGTTGTTTTCTTTTGCCTTTAAACATTGGATGTTGGCTGCTGGTCAAAGGTGGATTATCTGATGGGATGAACCAATGGCCTGATCTGCTAATTATTAAATTCCCACGTAAGGCTTTTATTTCCTGTACAGCGAGGTACTGTGCATTTTCAGAGAGACCCTTTCTTGTAAGATGGGGTTAAAGCACCAGCTCTGGTCCCTAATTGAAACCAGCAGCATTCAGTGAGTTTGGACCACGTCTGCCTGCTGAGTAGCCCTAGGCGGGCCTCTGTGGTTTCTGTTCCATGCACAGGAACTGCATCTCTGGCAGAAAGTATTAGAGCTGAGTGAAGAAATTGCAATAGATAATTTACCATATTTATTTCCATTTGTTTGTTTGCTTGTGGAACTTCCAGGAGCAGATCAAAATCTCCTGGCATGTCTTTGATGTTGTTTAGCACTGTTTTTTCTTTTTTCTTTTCCTCCTGATCTGGCTAGGGCTAGCCTTTAGATAATCCAGACCTGTTGTGAATGCTTTTAAGAAGTGAATTGAAAATTGGCCCTCTCTGAGTAAACCAAAACACGGTTTGAAAATATGTTGGGGTTGATTCTTCCAGGGTGGTTCAATCACTCAGAAAACTGGAAGAAAGCTACTTTAATTACTGGGAAAATGAGTGGTAAAAGGAGTCTTTTTAATGTCGCTGGTTGTGGCAGCTTGGTTTTGCTCTGTTCCTTGCACTCCTATAGCTGCATGGCTCTGTACAAACCGTATACAGCTGTGCACACAAACGAGCAGCTGGGCAGTTTTGACCATTGGGCAAAACCCCTGGTGGGCGATGTTTTTGTTTTTAAAGAGCAAAAAATAACCTGGCTTGGTTTTCCAGCTTGCGGTTTGCAGCGCCACTGGTTAGAAAACATCCTTTTGATACGAAAGCAGAGCAAACTGGAGCAAGCTGCTGCAAAGAGAGAAAATACAGGATACTGAGATGCTGTCCTGTGTCACCTCTTTGACTGCAATTGCATTTTGGCATCTCGTGGGTCTTACTTAAAGTCTGCACATCGTGTTGTTCCTCTGTGCTGCCCTTTGGCTCCTGCTTTGCTTGGGGTGTTGGAGGGTCAGGATTTCACTGGGGATTTATTCTTCTGTCTCAGGCTCACAGGTAGCACAGCCTCCCCAAATCCTGCTCCCGTCAATCTATTGGAGTTCAGTGCTACGTCCTGTCAGGCTGGGCAGGGGAAAGGACTTGCTTTGCTGTGGGAGATGTGCCCCTACACTGTGAGGACATGAGCACTAAGGGTTCCCCCAGGCCCTCGTAGCAGGTTGGGAGTCAGCAGGACCATTTGGCATCCATCACACCCAGCCCCTGCTGGAGCTCTGGGAGCCTGCTGAAATGGTTCCATTGGTGCTTTTCTCTTCTCTGAGATGGGGAAGTCCTGGGTGGAAGGAATAGCTTATAAATTTTTTTCATATGTCAGTTCCTCTTTTCTCGCCTCATCATTGCTTGTTTTCTTAGATTTACCCTGGGCTGAGGGTGAGTCACAAAATCTGATGGGATTTTGAGGGAAGAGCCTTGGGCACTAAGCAGGGAAGGACCAGGGAGTGGCGGCTGATTTCTGGGGAGCAGTCTGTGGCCACCAGGTGAAATGTAATGGTGCTGGAGCCACCAGGTTCTGCCCTCGGGGTGGTGGCTGGGGCAGCTGGCAGAACGTTTTGGCTCCATCACCAAGCTGCTTAGACGACAGCCTGTCCTGGAGCCTGTCCTGGGGCTTGGCAAGGCAGCACAGCCTGGCCGGGCACATCCCCTCTCCTCGCCTTGGGACTGCTCCCAGCCAGAGGAAAGGAGATGAAAGGGAGAGGAGGGACCAGCTATCATTTATTAATGCTGTTGAGTTGTGTTTCTTTCCAGTGCTGTAAGACTGGGGCAGGACTCGCAGCTGATGAAAGAGGAGACAGAGCTCACCAGGAAACATGAGAGAGCTTTAAGGAGGAGTCTCAGGAGGGCCGCTGGGAGATGGGAAGGTCTGTGTGCTCCCCCAAAATAGAGGCTGTAGGAGTCCGAAAGGGCAAGGGAGTGCCCCTGAGGGAGAAAAGAAAATAAATAAAAAGCGTGGAGAGGCCAGCTGAGAAGGGATGGAAGAAACTGGACAGTCATCTTGTTATTGCAGAGTTGGTAGAAAAAAATACGGGATTTTTTCTCTCTTCTGTGATATTTCCTGTTTGCCAAAAATTTTAAGTTCGTGTTATGCTCAAGGTGTATTTTCTCTCATTTGAGCTACTGCTGAATGAGAGCTTGCCTATCCAGAGAGCCCACTACATTGCCAGCGTAAGTGAGCTCAGGTTTTGTGAAAAAGACCTGTGAGACTTTCTGGGGTAAGATATGGGGATAGGTTTTAAAACATCCTAAAAATTTCTGTGGAGTCTGGTGGAAAATTATGCATGCTCTGTTTTTTTGTAACTCTTCACAGTCTGTAGCAGGGACTGCTAATTAAACTCTTCTTTTATTTGAGGTGACCCAAAATAGTTAGAAATGTTCATAAAGGACATCCCTCCACAAGGGTTGCTCACAGCAACTGAAAGCTTTAGGGACCAGATTTCACCAAAGTTCTGGGACATGCAGCGTGTCTCTGGTTTTGTGACAGTCATGCTTTTGATCATATGCAAAGATGAATAAAAAATGTTGCTCTGACATTTCCAAATTATGCAAAGTCAGAAGCATTTGAAGTTAAACCCAGTGAGGCTTATTTTGCCAGCTTCTGAGATAGAGTTCAGATTTTTTTTTTAACTAGAAAGCAAGTATTTTTCTTATTTCTAATGAGGATCATAGTGCCCAGAGGCCTGATTTTTCCAACAGAACCAGTAGCATTTTTGTAACAAATCTGTGTGAGCCTGAGTGCACAAACCCTGTGAATCAGGCTCTCCATCCTGGTATTTTTGGTGTTTTAGAAAGTGAAATAATTGACCCTCTCAGTACTTCTGTGAATCGAGTTTGTGTTACTCTCACCAACAAATGTTGCCTGAAAAACAGTCAAGGAGAGCGTGCTGGCATCGAGGACATGCTGGAATTTGCTCATTCCATATTTGCTCTTCACAGGCTTTGTCCTGGTCCTTCAGCAGTGCTGATGTTTAAGTTACTGTATTTTCAGTAATGCAGCTGCTTTTCAGACAGGGTGAAAGCCTCATCTTCGCAGGGCTGTGTGAACCGGGGCTGAACGGACACCTCACGTTTCAGCCAGGGTTGAGAAAAGGTGTGACAGAGCTCGCTCAGAAAGCCCAGATCCTTGCAAGCAGGTAAAGCCCAGTGTGTGATATCTGTTGTGCAAGTGTCACTGGATGTTGGCTCAGGGGGTGAGGGTGTAGGAGATCACATTGGGCCGTTCTGAAGTGCTGCTGTCTCCACTTCATGCACTGCACCACCAGCTCTTCCTCTGGGCTTGGCTCTTGCCAGGACCCGGGGCAGCCCAGGAATGAACCTGGTGAAGGTGAGCAATTCTGGGTTGCTGCCAGTTTACCTGTTAGCACATCCCATCCCAGCAGGACTTTTTTGGATGCATGAGCTCCTGGACAACAGACTGCTGAAAAATCCCATTGCATCGTTTTGGGATCAGCTCTCCAAGCAGAGGAGTGTGTCCAACAGTGGCACTTAGGTGTGTTATGAAATATCATAGACAAAGCCCTAACATCCTGCAGAGAGCAGAATTTACTTTCTGATCCAACTTTTATAAATCCTATGAAATGCTGATGTAGTAGCCTGGATATTATTCTGTGGTAGCTTTATTTGAATGAAAAAAATTCTTATTAATATAGTAGGGATATGAATAATAAACTTAGGTTGCAAAACCTTATTCCTTCTGGCATTCAATCTCTTCTCTTTTGTCCCTCCATTATCATTGTCCAGGATCACGAAGATTTTTGATCACAGACTTGAAATTTGCCATGAAGAAGGTGCATCTCTAATGGGGAGTTGGAGAGCACAGAGTAAGAGAGGAAACCTCACAGTATTTTTTCAAACTCTGAAGTAGTTAATTGTATTGCCATTTTAGGCTAGGCTCTAAACAGGCACAAATGTGGCTTGGCTCAAATCCCAGCACTTCCCCTTGGGACTTCTGCTTCCAAGGTAGTTACAGGCATGTTTTTCAGAAGAAGTTTTAAACTTTTGGGGTTGAGAGTTATCAGTGTATTTAGATGACTAGCTGTATTAAAACTACTTCACAGATTATTTTTTTGCCCTGTGTTTCGAGCAGACTGGAGTTAACTTGGAACAAGGCAAATTACAGCCCTGGACTTTGTGAGAGAAGACTTTGCCATGTCCAGGGACCTGCTTCAGAGAATCTCATGGGAGTCTTAGGGAGCTTTGCAGGAAAGGACTTTGGGATCTGGTACAACCTGCTTTAGGTGACAGTGGCACTGCTGTGAGCAGGGGTTCAGACCAGAGGATTTCCAGAGGTGCTGTCCAACCTCAGCAATTCTGTGCTTTGGTATTAGCATGCATTAAAAATAGATTAAAAGAGTATTCAAGAATGAACGACCCTGGGCTATTTTTGGAGCCCAGGAAGTCATAGACACGCACAGTCCTTATCTCCATCCCAGGAGACATTGCTCTGGGAGCTTTTCCTGTAAAACAGTGTGTAGCACATAAGTGGTACTGTAATGTTTCAGAGCACCAAACCCAAGGTCTGATGCTCTCCTAGCAACGTAGAACCTAGAACTTTGTGAGTGATTGGGGTCAGAGGCACATAAAGGACAGACAATAAACAACTTCAGGCAGTTGAGAGGACAGCTGCTTTCACTTGCCTTCAGTTTTGGCAGAACATGGTATAAGTGGGTATTTTGATATATGCGGTTAGGTTGTTAGGCTATATGTGGTTAGGGCAGTACACTCTTACTGTTATGGAAAAGGATTGAAATTGAAGGGAGTCTCAGGAACTTGGTAGGAATCACACCAGGAGCCTGTGGAAAAGGTCAGTAAAACTTAGTAAAGAGACTGGGAAGAGTATTTGGATGAAATCTCAGGTCAGCATGTAAATAACCAATGTCAGATGGCGTTTTCAATGGATATTTATTCTGGAGCCAGTACAGGAATTACTGTGTGAGTTTCCTGTACTGAATTACACAGGAGGCAGCTTGAACAGTTGTTAGGTTCCATTTGCCCTGAAGTTCACTAACTGGACGAGTGCTGGGCAATAGGAAGCCCTCTTCCTTGGCTTATGGAAATTTCCAGTGTGTTGGAAAGAAAATGATAATTTTGCAATCAGTCCTTGCAAGCCACCTTAAACAGTTGGAAGGGCAATTTTAATGCTCTGGTAGAAAGCTAGAGCACAGTTAAATATTCCACTGAAACAGGATAGCTCTGTGAGGTGTGCTGGCCCAGCTCCAAGGCAACTAACCCAGCTGTCTCCTGCTGGGTGAAGGATCACCTCCTGGAAGCCCTCAGGAATGCCTGCTGGTGCAGGGATTGCTGGTGGAAAACAGGGGCCCTGCAGCAGCATTTGGCTGGCCCCTGCAGTCTGTGCTCCGCAGAGTTCAGCTGCCTCTCGCCTCGTGAGTGGCTCTGAGTTTGTTCTGTCTGGGGCAGGAGCTTAGCAGGACTCAAACCAGAAATTTCCCAGTAAATAATTTTTCAGTTCCCTGGAAGTTCTGAAAGAGCAGTAGAAGTGGTTCTCCTGATTTTATGAAATTTATGGAAGTGTGATAAAACACTGGACCTATCACACAGGTTTTATTAATACAGAAGTTAGCACAGAAATGAGTTGAATTTATAATACAGCTTAAATGTCATTCACAAAGTGCAGCGATGGCACAATTTTACCATCCTATTTCAACTGTTAAAGCATTTTAATTTGTGTTTCCAACTCCCAGCTCTAATAATAATAACAACAGTACTAATAATACCTATTTAAGTTGCATCACAATGAAGAACAATTGCAACAATTTGCAACATCTCAAACTCTCTATATAGAGAGAGAATGACCAGAGTTAGGGTATATAAGGGTTTTTTCCCTGAGAATGTGGAAGTGTTTCCACTTGGTGTTCAGAAAGGATCTACACTTGGAATAAGCTAAAAATGAGAGATGGAGTTTAACAATCGCTGGCACTTCAGATAAGAAAGATCTTCATCAGCTTCAAAACCCCTCTGGGTGAGGAACATGCCTATGGATCCACTAAGAGCAGAACAGCTGCTTTGTCCCTGCTCTTTCTGCACTAAGTGTGTGCATGATTACTGCATGTTCTTTGCTAAAGCAAACCGAATCTTCTCTATCAGCCATTAAAAAGTCCTTTAAACTGCTTGAATCATAAACCTCCCTGGTTCTCAGCTGTGCTCTGCCTTACACAGGGGTCTCATTCGTACTTCCTATGATTGTACGTGTGCACATCTGCAGATGTGCTCATTGTGAGCAGGTGACAGCAGCGTGTCAGTAATTTTGCTGTAAAGTTCAAGGAGAGCGTTCCGTGCACAGACAGGGACAGGGCAGGGCTGGGCTGGGCTGGGCTGGGGGACACATGGAGCTGAGCTGGGCCAGGTGTGGAGTTTGGGGGCTGCTGGTGCCCCAGGGCTCGGTCCCAGTCCTGCTCCACAGGAGGGGTGGGCTGGGGGTGTCTCCCAGCTCTGCCACCTGGAGCATCCCTCCTCCATCCCTCCTCCATCCCTCCCCCATCATCATCCTTCTCCCAGCTCTGCTGGGTTTTAAGGAGCTTGAGGGAAAAGTTAGGGTCTGGTTTTGCAAAGGGACCGAGAGAAGCCCTGGGATGCTCAAAACAAATGAACTTTTAAGACAAGATTTATAGCAAACTAAAATTGTTCTTCTTGCCTCTTCTTGTGTGGTATCTCTTAAGTCTTCTTGGGAGAGTTTTTAATTGAAAGGACCACAGTAAAAAAATAATCCAGAGTGAGATGGAGTGCTGTCCCAGTTTAACAGGCTGAAAATATTCAGCAAACTCAATAAATCTTTCAAACAGTGGGACTTAGGCGTGAGTGTTTTAGCAAGCCAGAGTAGCAGTAAACACAGGCGCTTCCTTTCTGTCTCTGTGGAGGTATAGAATGTCAGGAAAAGGTTTTTCACCCCAAGGATTTTTGGAACAGGCTCCCCAGGGCAGTGGTCACAGCACCAGCCTGACAGAGCTCAAGGAGCGTTTGTACAAGGCTCTCTGGGATTCTTGGGATTGTCCTGTGCAGGGCCAGGAGTTGGACTCCATGATCCTTGTGGGTCTCTTCTAACTGAGAATGTTCTGTGATTCTGTGGGAGAAAAAGTAGTTTCTGTGAACCCCTCCTGGTTCCCGCTTTCTTAATTATTTTTGTTAAGTGTGTTGCACAGGCTGGTTTGAGATCCAAAGCAGGACATTGACGTGGGAGTTAGCTCAGAAAGAGGAGAAACAATATTTCAGAAGTTCCTATTTTGGAAGTATGTCACTGGGTAAGAGCTCTGTAAGGACAGTTTACACAACCCTGATTTTTCCTCATAGCAACCCATGTTGTGTAAATAAAGCTGTCCCAGGAGTAAATGTCTGTGCTTTGCAGCCTGTCCCACTGCACAGCATGCATTTGCTTGGAGGCAGGATGCCTGAGGGGCGGCCTGGCAGCTTGTTGTGTCCTTGTGAGTTTTGAGCCTGTGTCAAGAGCATGCTCTTGGTACTCTGAGGCTTGATATGGTTTTTAAAGGCACAGGTGTGTAGGATTTCCCATTACTTACCAAAATGTCAGCCTGTCTTTGCATGTTTGTCCGCCCTGACTGGCAGCTGGTATCTGGTGATGATTCAGAGGAAATAAGTGTTACAAATCTCAGCTTTGCTAAATAGAGATGCTGGTGTCAGGTTGCATGCACAGTTCCTTTGCTAAGACAGATGAAGGCTGGCATTTAGGCTCAGAGGTCAGATAAAGCTTTGAGTGTAGATTTGGTGGTGTCAGCATCTGGTTAGAAATTTCGGATATTCTTGAAGAATATCCTGATATTCCAGTTGCCTTTTGCTGCCATTTTAATCAATGTTTGATCATGTTTATAGCAACCTTCCAGTACCTGAAGGCGGCCCACAAGAAAGCTGGAAAGGAACTTTTGACAAGGGCATGTGATGATAAGACAAGAGGGAATAGCTTTAAACTGAAAGAAGGCAAGTTTAGATTAGATATTAGGAAGAAATTCTTTACTGTGGGTGTGGTGAGACACTGCTACAGGTTGCCCAGAGAAGTTGTGGATGTCCTGTCCCTGGAAATGTTCAAGGGCTGGTTGGATGGGGCCCTGAGCAGCCTGGTCTGGGGGAAGGTGTCCCTGCCCACAGCAGAGGGCTTGGAACTGAATGATACAAATCATTCAATGATGCCTAAGTATGAACCAGAAGTTGTAGTTTTGGGTCTTGAATCAAAATTGTGGAAGTAAACCTGTACACAGGGATGGCATCCAGGTTCCTGGAATTCTTGTGAGTAGCTTTAGAGCCCCATCCAAACCCCAGTAACATTATTAGAAGAGCTTCATGTGGCTCAAAATGCCATCATCACTTTGTTTGTAATGTGACCCACCTGGAGAGCAGTACCAAAGCAGTACCTCAGTCACTGCCAGTTCCTCTTTGTTCTTTTGCAAGACTTGTTCTGTTCCTCTGGGTCTGATGTTCAGCAGCACTCCTGCTCCTGGCTGCTCCTCAGCAGAGCTGCTGGGGACAGTCAGAGGGGCCTCTGTGTTCAGGGCTTTGTTTGGTGTCAGAGCAGGGCGTCCCACGGGCAGAACGGTCATCCTGCTGTCCTCAGGAACACAGGCAATTGAAAGCAATTTAAACAAATCCCAAGGTACTTCTGGGATGACCTGCAAGAGTTGGTTTAGCTCTCTTCCTTGTCTTGAGGTCGGGTCAACCCTACCTGCACCGTTTCTGGCAGATACTTGTGCAGCCCCTTCTTTATTTCCCTCTGCCCATAATCGTGTCCATACTCTGCCTCCAGGCACCACTGAAACTGAAAGTGTAGGGCAGGAATTTTGTTGCAATGCTCACAGAGACATGGAAACAATGCATTTCAGCAGGAGTGAGTAACTGCTTTTGAGGTGAATTCAGGGGAAGAAAATGCCCACAGCAGCTTTGAGCAAAATGGCAAATAGAAATGGCAGGTAGGTTTTTCTCACGGAGCAGTGAATGGCATCTTCTACAGAATGAAGTTTCACAGAACTTGACTGAAAATCAAGCTGCAAGAAAATATTTTGGGAATGCTGCATCTACATGGAAGTGGCAAGCTATTGAGCCTTCAAGAAAATCCCACCTAAGATAAAAAATAATGCATTATCTGTGTTTGGTAAAGCAGCAGCAAGTGTTGACTTGAAGGTCTGGTGCTCGCTTGATGTTCAGCCTCACATCCTAGACAGCTCCTGTATTTAAAAAACAAAAAAAATTGGAAAGCTCCTTGGGCAGTTTGTGTGCTGAAATGTTTGGATCAGTTGAGAAAAATGCACTTACCAAAGCTTTCTGAAAGCTTTGTGGATGACCTTGTTGAGCTCTCTTGGGCACAGTCCTGTTGCAGAAAGAAAAACAGATGGCAAAGAGTGCTGAGCATAAAATTCCCATTTTCTTTCTTTGCTTTTGCATGTACCTCCCCATGCTCAGGGAAGGGAAGCTGCCTACATATGTTACTTCCTATTAATTGCATTTATTCAGACCCTGTGGACATCAAAGCAGCAGACCTGTTGGTGGATGAAAGTGTTCAGAAACGTGCATCTCTTTGCAAAACAAGTCCTCACTGCTGTTCATGATGATGCAGTACATGTGGGTTAAAGCAGGCAGGAACCCTGCCAGGTCTGTGTCCAAGTGCAGTGCCTGTGATGTGTTGCACTGAGGCACTGATAAATGGAGGCAAACTTCAGCTTTAAATAACTTGTTACCTCAGTGGAACAGGCCTTTGCTGCCCCTCCTGTGTGTAAGGGCATGGCTTCACCAGTGCCTCCAGATGATGGGGAGAGGGCCAGGAATACCACTTGGAGTGATCAAAACCAGGTGGAACATCTGCTTTTCTTGCTAGTCACCTCGAGGTTTAGGTAGGAATTTTTTAAGTTGTTACTACTATTTGTATTAAAAACAAACCACGGCAGCCGGCAGAGTGTGAGTCAGCAGCTGAGGATGTGGTCACTGGGGGTGAAGAGGTACAAACCCGTGCAGATGTTCGAGGATTAAAGGTATTTTTGAAACAAAAATAATGTCTGATGTTACAGTTCACCATCAAAGTAGCAAATTATTTTTACCTCAGGAGCAGGAATAAAAATCAAAACCTAGCCTCGTATACAAACACCTGACTCTCACAACCTGCTGGTTTTTCCAAGCTCCCCAAGTACTGAAATTTGAGCAAGGCAAATCTCACACCAGTAAATGTTTTGATGCAAATCCCATCTTTTAAAGGCAATGACTGGCAAAGGGCTGGCTTGGTAAGATTCCCTGATGAGAGCTACTCAAATACCCTTACCCTTGGTATGCCTGGAAGCAGCCCTCTTTGACACTGGCTGTAGCTGTTTTGAGAACTCTATAGCTGTGCATGAAGACTGTAAAAACAGAGAGACTGCTTTTGATGGCAATATGGTACTGAGAGGCACACACAGAGGCAGCCTGTGTGCAGCAGAGTGTCTCGGGGATGGGCACACCATAATTGCAGCACAATCGCCGTGCCTTCTGTAAATTAAAGAGTGGAACTTGCCAGCAGTTAAGAATTTTAACTGCACGGCTATCATGGCCATAACGTGGGAAATATATTTTGTGATTTAAAAGCTTCTATATGTGTTTTATGTGGTTTAAGATGGCCTTTGGAATGCTGCAAGAGGGCAATAGACTAGAAAGCATTTCTCCCCGCTTCACTGCAGAAGTTGGCAGTGCCAAAATCATCTTACACTGCTGAAAGCAGCAGTAAATGCTCTTCTGCTCAGTCTCCATTTGAGCCAATGTTTCCTCCTTCCCCTGAAAAACAAAGTGCTCTTCTCTTGCCCCTTCCCCAGTCTAATCCTTCAGGACTCCTCAGTGCAGTTTGGCAGAGGAGAGGAAGCTGAGGGATTAATGGTGTGGTTGAGGAGATGAGGATGGGCAGGAGAGGACGCGGAGTCTCCTCGGGCAGGGGTTCTGGCTGCCCGGCCGAAGCAGGGCCTCTGTGGCTGTGCAGGTCACAGCCACCCTCCCACACTGCCATGAACTCCTGAACTTCCCGTGCCTTCAGCACAGCAAGTGCACACAGGCAAGAGTTTGCAATTGTGTTGCTCTTGTACATTCTGGATTGAAACAGAGGCATTTCTGGAGCTGACCCAGGAGCTCAGCCCTGTAATTTGGAAGGATAGTGCAGCAGCATGGATTTCTCACTCAAATCCAGCGCTGCTTCTGCACATGGGCACAGAGCTTTCAGACAGCAGGCAATATTTGCTAGATAATCTTGTGGCCTGGATGGCTTTAATGATTTAACTAGAGCAATGGAAAATTGTAGTGGCAGAAGCAAGATTTGAATTATATTTTCCACAAAACCAGTTAGTGCCCCAGCCATTGCTGGTCAGTTCCTCCTTGCTGCATGAAATACATTTCCTATACCTAGAGGGGAACAGCAGCAAGGTATCCTTTGTGGGTGAGTCTGGCAATGAGACTGCATTAATGCCCTGGATAGTTAATGTCTGCTTATTTTCCTCTCCTTCCCAAGCTCAGTGCTCTGCCTTTTCCTCCGTCGTACTTCAAGTACTTTCAGTGTTCTGCAGCTTATTGTCAGTTTGCAAAGCCATTCACATAGCAGTGAATCAGAGTTGTACCTGGAGGAAGAATGGGGTAATTTATTTCTGCACACAAGGTTCTGAGCTTGAGATTTGTCCCTGGAGGAGGTCTGCAATCTTATTTGTGGGTTCTGCACTAACCAGAACTGGAAAGGTTTGCAGGTTTCCCTCTGTAGCTCCAGGTTTCATGCTCCTTGCGTCCTTTTAACTGCAGGAGTGTTGTTTCAATCTTGGCCTGAGGACAAGGAGTTCACTCTTTTCTGTCTGTCCTTTTAATTGACTTAAATGAGTAACCAAAGAGACTCCCTTGTCCTGGCCCTACCTGCGAATGGGGTTTTTTTGGCAGTTTCTCTCACCCTGTCTGTAATTCATGCTTTGATCTAACTCACATTTATGTCTAGAAACTGTTGGCTGTCCCTTTTCACTGTATCCTTCACCCACACCTCTGTTTCTAGAAGGTCAGTTTACACCTCATCTTCATGATTTTTGCACTGGGTGTTTTGGGGCTGTGTTGGTGAGTGAGGTAGGCCAGGAGATGGGCGTAGCTTCCCCTGCAGAGCAGCACCAGCAGTAGGGTTTGCTCTGGTCAGGGTGTGCGGAATGCACATCAAGCTCTCTAAATACCTTCTCATGTTCAGTTTCAAGCAGCCTCCCATCGGCACCTTTTGGACTAGTATGTTTGCAAGGCACCTAGTGGTAGTGTCTGGGGGCACTGGGTATTGCACCTGCATACCTGTCCAGCCAGGTGTGATGCTGGGAGAGACCTCAAATGGTCTGAAGTCCCATGGAGTAACAGTAAGTTGAAAAGTCAACCAGGATAAGAGGAGAAATAAGACCATCCAAGAGAGGTTTAAAACATCAAGCCATGGTGAGGGGTCTAGGATATTGGGGCTAATGGAGAACAAAACACTGCTTCATTCCTGGCAGTTTCTTTCTTGCCTTATCCTTGCAACAAAAAGAAGAGGAGAAGGCTCTGAGATGAGAAGGAAAATGCTTTTGTGCAAAACAGCCTGTGGACCTGCTCTTTCCTGAGGCTGCTGAGTGAAATCATTTAGCAGGGTTACAAAAGGGCTGGCCAGCATGTGGGTGTTAATAGTATTTGCAGCTATGTAAGCAGCAGTAACAACAGCAGAGTAATCAAATCTCATCTTTCAGAGGGGAAGTTGATCACCTGAGTGGGTCTGGGATTTCCCCTTGCATGAGTGCCAGGTATCTCCACAGGCTAATTGAAATGTCGAGTGCTGTCTGGGGCCGGGGGCATGGCAGTGCCGGGATGGCTCTAATCTCTGAGCACACAGAGCAGCTCTGGTCTCACTCCTGCCCCGAGGCCTGACAGCTCCCTGGGTACTGCTGTCTCTTATCTCTGGCTGCAGCTTTCTGCTTTTTTCAGTGTTAGTTTTTTCCTCACGGGCTGGGCTTCAAGTGCATTGCTCTGGCAGAGTCTTTACTGTTGGGTGAGATCTCTCCATCTCCACTTGTAGCTTCCTTCGCTGAGTTTTAACCCAAGGGCAGTAAAAAGCACAGCGGAGAAGAGGCAACCATGGCCCTTGTGCCTGGCCAGACCCTGGCAACAATCATCTCCATCTTATTTTCTCTTGGTACAGCTTTTGTGTCTCTTAATGTTTGATTCACTGGATCTGTGGGCCGCTGGCTCCAGACTGGCTGCCTCTGGAGGGGGTTTCTGCTGTAGGATGCAGCATCTGTCTCAGTCTCCTCTTCAGCTTCTTTGCCTTTTCTTTGTGTTCACCTGCCCCTTGTTTCCAGTAGGAAGCTCCAGTCCTGAGGGCTTCCCATCTGGAATGCAGAGGGGCAGCTCAGGGTCAGCCCTCCTGGGCATGTGGATCCTCAGCAGGCATCTGCCAGCCAGCCTGATGGGAACAGGGAGAAAAAGGACCACTTTTGTCTGAAGAGGAACCACCTTCATGTTTTTGGGCAGTGGCTGATCCCTGGGAGACTGGAAACTTGCACCACTGAGGTGCAAAAGTAGAAAGAAAGATGGGCCTCTGCTTGTCGAGAGGAGATCGGACTGATGCCGAGAAGGGGGGAGTATGTGGCTGCAAGGCTGGCTGCTGCTTCTGGCAAGCTGTGCCTGCTTCAGTGTTTCCTTCCTTGGAGGTGTTTGAGGTGAAAAAATAGCCTTGGAAAACAACTGGTGTGCTTGGGGAAGTGATGTCCAGAAGAGAGAAAGGCAAGGAGCTGGCTGGTGCATCTGTGTGACAGGCTAATGGCAGCAGTGCCTGGTCCAGCATCACCTCCTGGGTTTGAGACAGGCTCTTCCCAAGCCTTTGATTTCTGCCTTTGTGTTTTTTTGCTTTTTCACATACTAGCCAGAACCGGTTTTGTAGAGGGACTGGAGCAAAACCACGAAAGCTAGTAATTCTGGCATTCCTTCTTAGTAACACTGAAGTGTTTGCTGAGGTATTTCAGTTCTCAACTCCTGCTTTTTTCCAGCTACAGGCTAGTTGACCGTAAGTAGCCATCAAGAGAGCACTTGAGCCAATGAGAAGTGCTCATGGAGAGCTGAGGACAGGCTGAAGCTCTGGTAGATCACCTCGCTCAGGTGCTCCTGAGGCAGGGCAGTGGATGTGGCCTCAGGGCTCCCCTCTCTGGCTGTCACACAGGAGTGGGGACCTGCACAGCCATGTCTTGAATCCTGTGACATGTGCTGTGGAGAAAGCCTTGGTGAGCAGTTGGCCTCAGGAGGTGTAGTGACTGCAGGAAGCTGCAGGGGATCTGTCTTTTCTGTAGTTTCCTCCCTTTGGTGAGGAAAGCATGGGCAAAACCCATGCTTCTCCAAGGTCCTTCTCCATGGGTGTCCTGTGGAGACCCCCAGGGAAAAGCCAATCTTTTCAGAAGGAGCTGGAGTGCCAAGAACTTTCTCTAAGGGGAGTGTTGATCCTGTTATATTCTGAAAATCATTTCCTACCACACTGAGGAATTGGCTTGCCAAAGCGCAAATTACCCAGCAAGGAAATCACTGCCTCCAGATTAATTCGTAGCTCCTTTGTCTGCTCTGTGCTTGGCTGATGTATTAGGTAAATATTTGTACAACACAGAGAATTGCCTCCCTTTCTTCTGGTTTCCAAGGGTCAGAGAAATGTCAGCCACTGGCACTTGTGTGCAGCCAGGCTCTGTGTTTGCCGGGAGGCAGGCTCTGTGCCAGCCCTGCAGCAGCCAGAGTGGCTGCAGTGGTGGCCAGCACCCCTGCCCAGGAGAGGCAGCTGACTGATGCTTGCTGCTGAGTTTAACAATGAAACCAAATAACCTCTCCCCTCTGCACAAAAGAAAAGAAGGAAACCTGCTTCTCTTGGTGGCCTCCTGCCGTGAATCTCCAGGGCAGAACTGACTTTCGTTGCCTTTTTTTTTTTTTCCCCCATAGTTTACTTGGTTCCTCTCTAGCCACCTGAGATCTGATCCTTGTGGGTCCCTTCCAACTCAGGATATTCTATGATTCTGTGATTCTGGGTCTATTCTCTGAAGAAAAAGCTTGCTGTCCTCTCCCAGTATTATAAGGAGCCCTCAAAGTAGCAAGTGCTGAATTTCACGAGAACTACAAAGTCTCTTTCAGCCCCGTTCTGAGTGGGGCCATATGTCCAATGTCAGGACACTCACAAACAGTGGTTTCTATCTCATTGCTCTGACCAAGGGGGAAACTCACCAGTTACACATAAAATTATATAAAGACAAAGGAATTTCTCTTTTTCCCCATGACAGTCAGTCCCTGAAGCACAAGTTGTGCTTGCTTAGCTGCATTAATCAGTAGATTACTCACCCAGTGTCTGAAAAATCTTCTGTGGAAGACAAATACTGACCTTGATATTTTTAGTCATAAACAATTAGCTTGAAATCAGAATCTGGGAGTGAGGAGATCTTGATCAGAAATTTGTGACTGTTCAGCATCTAAGAGGGCCTGAATGAAATGCACACATCCAAGCCAACACCCACATCAGGAAAGCAGGCAACCCTAGTTGCCTCTGAGCCTTGTTTCTCACTTGAATCTCTGGCTACTTTCACATTTTTCACATTTCTTGAGCTTTCTTTTTGTTAACTGCCCCCTTTGATGAGCACACCATAGGAGGCAGCTTCAACATCTTCACTTTCTCCTCACCTCTGCCAGACCCTGTGGGACCCAGATTCAGGAGCAAGTAGAGACAGGGTTTTTTTGACCCTGTTTGTAGTTAAAATAACTGGCCGAGAGCTTAGCACAGCCAGGGAGGGGGCTCTGGCCAAGGGCTGTCTCTGAATTCTAGTTCCCAGGGTGGTTTGGGGTTTGCCTTGGCCACTGTGTAGCCCAGAGAGGTTTGGGGGTGATCTAAGCCTTGTAAAAGCCCCCTCCAAAGCAAAGGGATGGAGAGTGCTCCTGCCTAAGGCACAGTGAGTGTCCCTGGTTGTGTGGGCAAGGTGAGGGTAGGTGGGTTGGGAGAAAGTGGGTGCTGGCTGTGAAACAGCAGGTGTTCCCTTAGCAGTGGGCTGTTCTTCCCCCTCACAGCACGTTCCTCACACCTCTGGCTGTAGGAACAGTGTAGGAGGCTCAGGCCATTCACCTGGACACTCAGACCTGGAGCTGTGGGGATGCTCCCCTGTATGTACCAAGGCAACCAACTGCTTTGGGCCTCCCAGAGCTCTGGGAAGGAGCTTTTTCCAGTTTTAAAGGGAACAGGGAGAGAGCCTGGCTCCTCTCCCTGGTGTGTGGGTACTGAGCTGGGCTGCCACCAGGCTGGGAGAAGCCAGGGCTGATGGAGGTTTTGGCATTGGCCCCTCAGGCTGGAGCTGCCGTGCGGCGTGGGCACAGTGCTGAGCTGCTGGCAGGCTGGTCAGCTGCTGACCAAGTGCCAGAATGTTTATCAGATCTGAAAAACACTTAGTGTAAGGTGCTGTAGCAGTGCTGGGAGGTCTGAACTCTGCTCACCAGCACTGTTGATAGTGATAGGGGCAGCAGGCATAGGGAGCTACAAGGCTGTGCTGCATTTGCTCGGCTTTGTACCTCCTGCTCCCAGGAGATATGGGGAGTTTGGGGAGGAAATCAGAATTGATGCTGACCTCTGGATTGAGCAGAATGGGAGGAGAAGGGAGTTTCAGATGAAGTTGCTTTGAACTTGGAAGGTGGCTTCACTTGAATAGCGATGTCCTTGACTGCATCACTGCCAATATTTTAGGTGTTGCAAATGAGTGTCCATAATTTCCTTCAGAAAAAGAAAATGGAAGCTTCTACTGTGAAAAGAGATGCATATAAAAACAATATTCTTTTGGTGGTTAAATTAATTAGTAGTCTAGTTATTGTCTTGTTTTTCTTTGGCACTGCTAATTGATAAAAATTAATGTTCTTTACTTTGACCACTGGGATTATCTGAGTAATTTAAGAAAAAGTTCCCAGTCCTGTGGTGATTAATGAAATCTCTGACATAAATTTTAGAACTATGCTGAATCTTTAAGTATTAAATTAATAAGAAGGAGGAAAGAGCTTTTAAGGAAGTTAAAGGCAATTCTTCTCTCTGTGCCAGTCTGCCAACTCCAGGCAACATAAACAACTCCTGGTCTCTGCTGGACCATTCCAGACTGTTAGAGGTCTCTCAGCCTTGTAAAGACCAGTTTATTCTGGTGACTGCTACACTTCCTTTCTTTACCCTATCCCCTGACACCTCTTTCTGCTTCCTCTGCACAGGATACGAAAGCTGGAGGGAGCTTGCCAAGGTTCTGTCGGACACCGATGTGCCAGGTGGGGACACAGGCCTTCAGCTGGACTACCCACAGAAGCTGGGACACCAGGTGAGGATGCTTGGGCTGCCTTCTGAACATGCAGAATGCTTTCTGCTGCTGGCCCCAAGAGACAGGAAAGAGAGCTTGCCACAGGGCAAACCCTGAGCTGACTCACAGCTCCGTGAGCAGACAGTGACTCCGTTGCAGTCAATGAAGTTATTTTAGATGTACTGAGCCGTGGCGGTGGGACGAAGCTGGCTGGGTTTGGGGCACAGGAAGGTAAGATAGGAGCAGAAGGGAAAGGTCAGGAGAGAGTTTGTTGCTCTCCAGTGAAGCACATCTCAGTACTGTTGACTGAAGGCAGGGCTGGAAGAACTAGTGCTTGGGCATTTTTGGAACACGGATCGGGGAAAAGAGCCCTCAGAGAATGACCTAGGTTTTAACTCTGTGCTAGCAAGCAGTTATAAAGTACTGACATCCTTTTCCCCCACTAGTTCACCTTGGAAATGTGCTCTCAAAAAAGCCAGGGAGCATTTTCATCCTGTTATGTCCATGATAACTGGCTGGTCTTTGGAAGGGGAGCTTGAGAACTTGTTTTATTTTGTCGTATGTTCTTGGGACCAGGTTTGAGCCCTCTTGCAGAGCTTGTATAGAACTATCTTGTACATGTCGGTGCTGTGTCATTTATCAGGTTATTTAATGTTTCTCTACTTGTATTTCAGATCCAAGAACTGCAAAGAGGCGGGAGGAATAAATCAAATTATGCAGCTGTGGACAGCCCCGTCCCATGGATGCCAGAGGTGGGTGCCTTTCTCCATCATTCTGTGTGAGAGGGAGAGAGACCTGTACAGCAAAAATGAAAAGCAGGGACGTCTGCCTGGAAATTATTTCACTTTACTAGAAGTCCCTTCCCCATCACTTTCTCCCTGCTTAATGACACTTACAGACCTGGGTAATCATCTAGAAAGGCTGGAGTATCCAGATTCCAGATAATTTGGTGTCTCCACCAGTCCTCAAGGCTCCAAGCACCCACCCTCGATTCCAGGCAGCCCACTACCTTCCTGAAAAGCGAAGTTTATTCAGGGCTGGGGTGTGTAGGGCCAAGCATTCAACAAGCAAGCACATGGCTGTGGCCCACAGAAGTGCCACACTCTGCTCTCTCTCTGGCTTTTGCCATCTGGCCCCTGCGTGTCATACGTGGAGATTTCTCCACTTCAGTGGCACTTCTTTGAACAGGAACCCTCTCTGGTGACCCTTGCAGACTGGGGTAAACACTCCCCTCGTTTCCTTCATGCTTCGATTATTCTTTCCTCCCCTGTTCCCTTATCTCATCATTCCTCTTCAGATAAGGGAGCAATGCAGCCTGCTTCTAATGAGAGGGACACTAGCCAGGGGGCATTTAGTTAATGGAGCCAGCTCGCTGAATTCCTCAAGGTGATTAGAGACCTGAACAAATTAAAAGGCCTCTGTGACTCCCCCAGGGAGGGAGCAGGCTGCTGATCTTGCACTCAGGACTCCAGATCTCAGGGGTGGTGGAGGGAGCATGTGTCCATCCTGCCAGAGCAAGGAGCAGGTCGGGTCCCTGCAGCATGGAGCAGCCAGCACCAGTCTGCCTCCAGTGCCCAGAACCAGCCCAGACCATTGATCTCTTGGTCAGAACATGGGCTCTGGAGCCTGGGGCCCTCCTCCAGCTGCAGGACCCCGTCCCAGAGCAGCCAGGAGCCAGCGGGATGGCAGGGGCAGGGCTCCTGCTGTGCCAGGGATGGCACGGAGCATCTGCTGCTCCCCTCTCCCACAGCACCAGGCAACAGAGGCTCTGCGTGGCATCCCCCAGCTTCCCCGAGGCTGTGCCCTGTGTCTCCGATCCCCTCCCCAGGGATTTCCCAAAGCAGGGGATGTGGAAGGTGCCGGCGGTGGGGTGCAATGGGCCTGTACTGGGGCAGAGGTGCAGCCAGTGAGGGCACACTGTGGCCTGGGCACTCTTCTCTTTGGCTTTGTAAGGTGAAATTTCCTGCCCTTGCTGCAGCATTGTGTGTACCCCAAGGGTCAGCAGAGCCCCCTTGACTGCCGACAGAGGCCAGTGGTTCAGCAGTACCAGCTGCAGGAGGTGGAGAGGGATCCACGGGCACAGCTCTGTATAGAGCTGCTTGCTGTCCTCCTAACCACCAACTGAAATTTCTCCCAGCCTGGGGATCAAGTATTTCTGTGGCTCTGCCCAAATTAATTACCCAGGATCTATAATCCCATTGTGCCCTTCCCACAGCATCTCTAATAACTTAATTGCAGCCTAATTCCTGGGGCGAGGGACGCCAGGTTGCCTCACACAGGTCAAGGAGCTGGGCTTTGTTTGCATAGAGAAGCATATTCCTGACAAACATAAATAATTAACAGGGTTGCAGGGTGAGCTGGCAGTCAGCATTGCCAAAAAAGGACAGGTTTCAATTTTCCTCTCTCAGTTTCAGGATATGAGATAGGCAGCTTAAGTCTTCAGCCTTGGATAATGTGGTAGGAAAATGTGCTCATTGGAAATCCCTAAGTGAAGTTGTGCTCTGGCACCTGGGGGAAGGCAGGGTTCAGCCTCGCTCCTGGTTCCTCAAGGTGCCCATGCATGTGATGATCCCTGTCCTTACTGTCACTTCCAGGCACCAGAGCAAAGTCTGCCAGCTCCCAACGTCACCTGCTCCTCCTCAGGCCGGAGAGATGTAGGGTGTTCTGTTCCATTGATTCAGAAAGGTGCCTGGCTGCTGTCAGGGCAAGCCTGTGCTGAGGGCTATGGGTGTCACCATTTGATGCTGCTCTGGGTGCAGGGAGGGCTGTCATAAAAGTGCCTGGTTAGCCACACTGTTCTCATTTACCTCTGCTCCGAGAGGAGCCAGGTCTGGGCAGTGCTGGGTGCATTGAAAATGTCCTTTCCTCCTTCATGTCTGCGCAGGCTCAGGAGCTCCTTCTCTCTGTACAGTTGCACAGGTGCTGCACAAAACCAAAGGATTGTGCTGGAGTACTGTCCTGTGGCTGCTCTGCTGATGTCCCTTCCCTGTCTGCTCGTGCCCACCCAGACAGGGGAGCTGTGTTGCTAACTTGTCTTGATGGATTCCTGCAACTGCCCAGCCCAGCAGAGCGTGCGGCCAAGCCCAGCTGCTGGCTGCTGAATGTCACCCAGTCAGGGGAGCTGGGCCAGGCAGGAGGAGGGGCCGCAGCCCCTCCGAGGAGACAGAAGAGTCTTACAAACTCAGGAGTTCCTAGTTGGCAGCACAATGTCGCCTTTCTTCCCTGGCCCAGGCCCCCTCTGTGCCCTGTTTATCATCCCCTGGGCTGCGTGCAGCTACGCAGCTGATTTGCCTCTGTGATGCCAAAGCCACCCGGGATTAAATTAGGAAAGCCTTCTCTTCTCCATCCTGCTCCAGTTACAGGGCAGGAGGTCGTGTCTCTGCTGCTGCAATCCTCTCAGCTTTGCTGCTTGCCCCAATCTTTTTTCCCTGGCCTCCTTGCTCAGCAGGAGCCCCTGAGTGTGCGGTGTCACCCTCCCAGATAGTTTTGACATGATAGGGTTTGGGCTGGGAAGAGTTGTTGCTTGCTAGGTCCTAAATTTCCAGCCCTTTACAAAACAGGGCCAGGTAGTTCCAAGCTGGGAAGTCAAATGTAGCAACCATGTTTTAGAGTCATGTTTTAAAAACCATGTTTTAGAAAATCCATTGACACCCCAAGCACATGAATTGGGAGTATCAGTATTGAGTTATCTGTAACTGCAAGCTGCAAACCCCCAAGCAGGAGATTTTTCGGCACGTTCCATGAGAGGATACTCCTACAGCAAACAGGAATTTCTCAGCTGCCTGTAAGGGGCAGCCATGAATTGGAGGGACAGAAGTGATAGAGTTTCAAAACAGCTGCTACACTGATGACTCGTGAGGGCCTAAAATTAAAGCCTAGCTCAGTTTTCAGTCCCAAAGCAGCACTTTGGGCAGCCAGCACTTATCTGTCAATAATGTTCTTTTTTTCCCTTTAAGAGGAAACAGAGAGTAAGTTCAGCTGCTGTAACTCAGGAGAAAATCTGTTGATTTAGGAAAGATTTTTAAATCATGCTCAAGAAATACTTCTTATTTTCCAGTTAATTATTTCTAGTAGCTGTGAGTGCAGAGAAGCAAAGTGATCTCGTTAACTCGTGCCAGATGCTTTGTAAAGAGTTTGGAGGCAGGAGCGTTGGGCTAGAAATCTCAGCAATTATCTCTTTGTATTGATGGTACACCTAGCTCAGTGGTGTCTGCATTATTTTTCAGTAGGCTGCCCTCTCCCTGACACTGCCAAACTGTGCAGTAAAGTGTTGTATTGCAATGGCACTGTCCAAGTTCTGCTCTGCAAACATTTGAGCAAGTCCAGCCATCTTTCATCTTTTGGGATTTGCCTCATAAATATCTGGTTTTGCCTTTGGGCTGCCCCATGTCGAAGCCAGGCCAGCTCTGTTGCAGTCCCCAGCTTTGGGAGCATCCCCTGGGTCTGTCTTTGGCAGGAGTGGATGGCAGTGCCAGCCTGTCCACAGTGTGGGAGTGTTGTGCTGCATTTCAGAGAGCTCTGAGCCTGCTGCCTGCAGCGTGCAAGCAATTCTCCAGAAAGGAAAACCAGCAGCACTTGTGGGTAGCAGCAGGCTTCCACAGGACTGTTTCTGGCAGTGACTCTGTGGGAGCCCAGCCTGTTCCTCTCACTTCATGTTCCTCAAGAAACAGCACTTATATCTCAGTCATTTGATTTGGCTGAGAAAAGCATTGTGAGACCCTTGGGTGTGAACCTGGATTTGGCCAAGGGGCACAGGACTGCACAGCAATTAAATTGCAATTCTGTGTTTTCCGTGTTTGTCACATTCGCAGTGATTTATTTGTATCGCAAGTTCCTGCCGAGTCCTGGGTTTCTCTGGGCTGCATCCATCACCCTGAGCCCTCCATCTGTCTCCACTCTGATTTTGTGCATTGCTCTGAGGAATTTCATCCACTGTCTGGCTGCTTTTCCTCTTGTCCGGTGGGCAGAATCCAGGCTGAGGGATGTCAGCAGAGGAGGGAAGAGGAGGAGAGGTTAGTGGGGGGCTTGCAGACATCCATGGAGCTCTGGCAGTGAGGACATCAGTGAGAGAGGGCTGACAAGAGCCCACTCCAGAGCAGCAGTGATTGTGAATGTGCTTTGCCTGGCACACAGAAATGTTTTTCACGTGCGCAGCTAAAGTCCACAGCTTGCAAGGAGCATTCCTGGTGCGGGGCCAAATCTGCTTCACGGCCTTCCTTCAAGCCACAGTTTAATCCAAAACACACCCCCAACCCACCATCCTGGGAAAAACAACTCAGTGGAGAAGTTTCTCTGCCAAGAGTGCACGGAGAGGCTGGACCCTCCTCCACCGTGCTGCTTCTGGCCTGCTAGAGTCTCCCCAGCGAAAAGTAAGAATTTGCTGCCATCTGTAGACATCTGGGTGCTGTTCAGGTTGTTTCCCCAGCCCTGTCCCACAGCCCTTATATAGGCAAGGCAGCCACAGCAAAACCCTATTCCTTTCTTCAGCATTTTGCCATCTAAGGTAGGTTGTACCATCTCCAGCTTATTTATTCTTCACTATTGGATGCCAGTCCTGCAAGGAGGCTTTCAGCATGGACAGAGTGTCCAGAGGCTGGACACTGGCAGCCTCTCCCAGCAGGGCTGGCTGCATAGCAGGACCTGTACCCACCCTGCACACCCTCTTGTGCTGGGCAGGGTGGGACCCCCACTGCCCCCAGTGTTTCTGTGTCTCTGCAGGCATGGGGTGGCCGTGCTGCCGCTGACCTGCCTGTGCTGCTGCTCCCTGCCCTGCTAGGCCTCCATCTCCCTGTCCCCACCATCCTCCATGAGCCTTACCTGTGAGACGTGCTTTGAGAAGGTGATCTGCCATCTCCCCTCCCTAGGGCGTCTTCTCTTCCTCAGGTCAGGAAAATAGCCCTGAAACGGTGAGGGAGTCCAAAACACCTTCTTGCAGAATGTAAGATGTTAGATTGTGGGGTGCTATGGCCACCCTGCAGTGTCCTCCACACCACGGCCTCAGACCACAGCCCTCTGCTCAAGCCCCTCCTCGGTGCAGCAAGCCCCAACCACGTAACCGAGATGTCCCGAGCATGAACACAGTTCCCTGGTGCCCCTCAGCCCTCTGTGCCAACCCCACACCCTCAGCAGACGAGAAGCAGGGCTCTGGACCCGTGTCTGCTGCAGACCAGTCCATCCTTCACTCTGCCAAGCGCTCCAGTACTGGGGCCACAGCCGAGGCTGTCAGAGCAGGGCAGGGACACAGGGCATGGATGCAGCAATTCATGGTGCCCCACTTCTGCCTTCTAGTTCCAGGGCCAGGCCAATCTGCACGTGTTTGAGGACTGGTGTGGCAGCTCCATTGAGCAGCTCAGGAGAAACCTCCACTTCCCCCTCTTCCCTCATGTGAGTAAGACCATGACATCCACTGTCCTGCACTTCCCAGCTCAGCTTCCCAGGAGGATCACCCCTGCTCCCTTCACATCCTGTACCTCTCTCCCTCCATCCTGCTGTTAAAATCCACCACCTCTCTCTCAGCCATCTCCTCTGTCCTGCTGAGGGAGCAGGAAGCTTTCACAAGGGTTCAAGTGTGGCAGCTCTGCTGCTGCTCAGAGGAGGCTCATTCCATACATGCTGGCCTGCCAGGGCTCAGACAGGGGCTGAAGGAGCCCTGTGTTTGGTGCTCTCCTTCCAACTGGCTAGGGAATGCCACGTCCTGTCCCCACCAGCCCCATGCAGCTTTTCCCTCCACAGCAGCATCTGCTCCACCTCATTTCTTAATTGGTTTGCTCTTTCCGTCTGCCTCAATCACATCCCACACCCCACATAGAGAAAACCTCATACTTCCCTCTGCCCACCTCTCCAACCTGTCCCAATCTCCAACCAAGGGGTTTTTGATTCTCCCCTTGTTCCTGTCACATCTAAAATTATTTTTATAAATTTTTTCTTCCTCCACTTCAGACAAGAACTACACTGAAGAAGTTGGCTGTGTCCCCAAAATGGACCAACTATGGTCTCCGGATATTTGGCTACCTGCATCCTTTCACCGACGGTGAGGGTTCTGAGGGCCTCTTGTCACCTTCCCCTCCCTCCCCTCCTGGTGTCCTCACCCTGGCAAGCCCAACAGCAGCTCCCTCGTGTGGGTGTGTGCGTGACTGGCCGTGGCCTTGGCGTGGCTGGAAACACCTGCCTGCCTCCCTTGTCGGGTGGGGAGGAAAAGCACAGAAGCAAGCAGATGGGAAGTGCTAGATAAATAACAGTGCTGCTGTGAATGCACAGCCCCACGGCGTGGATGTGGGCACGGACAATCCTCGAGCTTTTCCTCCCCCCCTCGCATGGCCAGGACCGAAAATGACATCACCGATGTCCCTGCTGCTCCCATGAATGCCATCTGACAGCAGCTGGCATCCCCAGCTGCATGCCTCTGCCCCGAGCAGCCTGCTGGCACTCACCCTCTGTCACGGGCCCTGGCCTGCAGCTGCCATCCCCGTGACCCCGCACAGAGAGTGAGCCTCAAGCACCTCTGTCTGCCTCTCTGGCTCCATGTGTGCATTCCTCCATCCAAACACAGCATCTCACACAAAAATTGGCTCTGGAAACAGAAGGGGTGTCAGGGAGGCTTTGCACAGACTCCTCAGCGTTCCAGGTTAGGTGTCAGGTGAAGCCAGTGCAGGAGGGACAGTGAACCAGTGACATCTGTAAAGTTTGCTTTCAGTCACAGCTGAGTTAAGAAAACTCAGGGAGGGTCAGAGGAGGGAAGGTGATAATATCAAAGGGAGGGTATGGTCTCACTGGGAAAAAGGGCAAAGGCAGCATTTTAGAGGAGCAGGATCTGTTCTGTGCACAAGCCCCTACCCAAGCCCTACTTACTCCCTCCATCTCTCGACAGGGGAGTTTCAGTTCGCCATTGCTGCGGATGACAATGCTGAGTTCTGGCTGAGTCCAGATGAAAAGGCCTCTGATCTCCAGCTGCTGGCCAGTGTAGGCAAGGTACAGTGCACGCTGCACGGCTTCTGCCATCCAGGCTTTGAAGTTTCTGTGGGAACAGAGACCTTCCTGACTCACTGCTTCCTTGGACTTGCTAAGTTTCTTTTCCTGCCCGACCACAGAGAGTATCAGCACGGATGCCACATGGGTATGACGTGGTACCTTAAGCCAGTTACCTCTTGGTAGTGCTACTGGGAGTCCTTCGTTCATAACTAAGGGACTTAAATCTGTCCACAGGTGATGGATTTCACAGATGACTTACCAGAAGGAATTGGAGGGAAGAGGGAGCTCAGTTTTCCCTTTTTACTATTGTCAGTGCAGTAACAAGGGAAGAAACTCATCTTAACTGGAGCCATTCTGTGTTTCTTCACAGACAGGGAAGGAGTGGACCGCACCAGGAGAGTTTGGGAAATTTCACAGCCAGAAGTCAAACATGGTGAGGTGAGTGAGCAAAGTCCCTCAGTCCCAGCCACCTCTTGCACATCACCAGGAAATCACAAGGACAAGGGAAAAGCACCCAGGCGTGTCCTGAAGAATTTAGCAATACAGAGAAAGGGATTACCCTGGGGTATTGCCAAAGCTTTGCTGATTTACTGCAGGAATGCAACACTGAATTTTTCTTCCCTGGAGCAATCAGCACATCCCTACTCCTCTATGTGAACTATATCCCAAGCTTCCTGCCTTGGAACTGGCCAGGTTTCTCAGAGGCCAAAACCCAGCAGGCAACACTGAGAGGGAGGTGCTCAGAATTAACTGAGAAGGTTCTGGAGTGCTCCAGGTGCACAAGCAAAGGCACCTCTCTCACTGTCGGGATCTGGATTTTCTTGGCAGTGCTCACCCTGCTTACCCTGAGAATTAGGTTGTTTCATGGGTGTGGTTGCTCTCCACTCATTGTCTGCTGACAAGAAATGTTCCTTAGTGCTCCTGGTGACAGACACCTTGTTGTCCACAGGTTGTCAGCATCAGGCAGGTACTACTTTGAGGTGCTGCACAAGCAGGATGACAGAGGAACAGACCATGTGGAAGTAGCAGTGAGTCTGTGGAAGTGGTGGTGCTGTGTGTGTATCCCCATGGAGCTCGGGAATGATGTCTGTAACCATTTCCCTCCTTTCCCAGGCCTCAGCTCCTTATTGCATGAGATGTAGCTAATCCCTTCCAGAGCCCTTACCTACTGCTGTGTGGGATGGTCCTGGCCATGTGTCAGGACCCTTTCCTCTGCTTGCTTGGGATAGATCTGCCTTGTCTGGAGTCTGTTGCAGCTTTTTGTCCTTTCCTGTTGTGGAAGTTCCTGGGGGATCTCAGCTCATTCCCAGTCTTTTGCTGCTGGGTAAATTTGGTCCTGGTAGGGAAAAAGAGGAAGTTGCGAGCCCATTTTTGTGTGTTCCTTTTGTCCAGGCTTGGTTAACTCCATAAGCACTTCATTTTAATGTGTTTCTCTGTTCCAGTGGAGGCTGAATGACCCAGAAGCGAAGTTCAAAGTCATTGACTCCCAATATCTCTCCCTTTTTGCTAGTAAGTATCTTCATCACAAGTTTTCCCAAGCACCTCCCCATTCCTCCTAAATGTATCAGCATCCAGTGTTTCACCATGAATCATTGTCTAGCCAGGCAAATACCAGGCATACAGATCATTAGGAGAAAAAGGTGGAGGCAGTTCAGGAGAAAGACTTCTGGACAGGGGTGTGACTCATTATTAAACATAGGAGAATCGGAAATAAGATTGGAACATTATTTTGGGGTAGCAAGGAAGGGCAGAGAGGAGAGTCTGCAAAGGTGAGAAGTGTTCTAGATGGAGAGGAGCACAGGTTGGAGTTTCCTTGCTGAGAGCTGGGGGAACGTGAGTCCCAAGACATGGGAGCTGTGGGGGTGCGCTGCCAGCTGGACACGACCAGGGAGAAGGAGCTGCTGTGGCACTTGAGGAGATCTCACCTGGGCCCTGAACACAACAGGGTGCACTGGCGATGCTGGGGGATGCTGCTTGCTTCTGTACCAGCCTCAAGTCTCTTCGAGTTGGTGTTGGATGGCTGAAATCACATCAGTCCAGTCCCTCCTGTTTTGTGAACCCTTCTTAGCTCATCAAGTGATGGTGTTATCAGTTAAGGAGCTCCTTAGTCCTGTTTACCCTTACCTAGGTTTGTCAGCATTGCCTTCCTCTGCCAGCGTTCCTCCTTTCCATATCGACTGCTGTTGCCTTCCAACATTTCTGGGCTTTTTTCCATACCAGCCCTTTTGTGCATGAAAGACTCCCTGATGTAATGGAGACATCTGTTTGCTGCATCTTGGATCACAGCCTGCTGCTGTATTTCTGAACCTGCCATTTGGCCAGGCCTAGGCTTTCCATTAGGTCTTCCATCTTCATCCTTTTCCTTACTGCTCTTTTCTTCTTATTAATTCCCTGTAGAATAGAAGACTGACATCCCAGAAGATCCCTTCATGATTAGGAACAGTGCTGCAGTCTCATTTTTATCTGTTGCCTTCTTCCATATTAGCCTTTGGCTGTATCACATAACATCCCATTCTTTCTGGGATCCCATGTAGTTCAGTACCCAAAAGTTGCACACCAGTGCCCTTGGCAGGATATTGCTTTTCCCTCATGGATATTTATTCCATCCCCCTCATTTTAGAGTAAGATCCATGGAGACATGAAGTTCTGTGACAGCAACACCCACAGAAAAATGTAACCAATACCCAGTCTTGAGTTTGAGCTTCCTGTTGCTCTTGGCTTTCTGTGGGGCTTCACTTGCTTTCTGGAGCAACATCCTCCTCAGCCACTGAAGGTGGCTTGGACTTCGCTCCAAGCTCCTGATCCTTTTCTAGCACAGGCAAAAGCTTTGCTCCTCAGGTTTCTCCTCCCATTCATCTTTCTTTACCTCCTTTGAAAAGAAACTTAATACTAATAACGCGGCGGTGTCCAGCAGTCCCAGCCAGCATGGGGCCTGTTCAGCACACCACTGCTGGTGTGTCCAAGGCAGGAGGAGGTCATTTTCCTGCACTACTCATCACTCTGTGTGTTTGCTTTCAGTGACAGCCATGTTCCTGCCCCACAGCTTCTACATCTCCTGTTGCCTTTCCCTGGTCTTAAAATCAAAACCAAAACACAGTTTATGGGGAAAAGGGGTTTTTACCTTGGTATTTATTTCAGGATGCTTGGGTGCAGCACTTGGTCCAGGTGGAATGCCCCAAAATACACACAATTATAGGCCTTGTTAATTAGCACATCTGTCAAAGATTCCCCAGTGAGAGGCTGGAGTGAAGCCCTCGTTGTGAGGAACCTTCCCCCTGGCTGGGCCTGGCTGAGGTTCCAAAATGTGTTCTGGAGAGGCCCTTGGTGTCTGGGGCTCCCAGGATGTTTGCTCTCCTGGTTTAACAGTGCCGTGGGGCTGAGCTGAGTTCTCAGCCTTGGGAAGGTACAAGTGTGGGGCTAAAAGCACTGAGAATACATCAAACTATAAAAGAGTGTGTGAGAGGGGTGTAAAAGAAAAAACAAAAAATCATTCTGGCATCATCCAGCTTTCCTTTGCCTGTGCCAGAGACAGCGTTACTGCCATGGATGCAATGCCATTTGGCATTGGAGAGAGGTGCTTTTTGGGACAAGGGACAAATTAGCCCTTCTGTCCCCCTTGTGTTGTGTCTCTGGCTTCTAGACGAGACGCTCTTGAAGATGGATGAGGTTGGGCACATCCCTCAGACGCTGGCCAGCCGCAGGAGCCGGCCCGGTGCCAGCAGCAGCGCGCACCCCGCAGACATGCTGAGGCCAGACCCCCGGGACACGCTCTATGAAGGTAAGGCTTGCAGAGCAGCTGAGGGGGTCACTGCAGCCCCCGCAGGAGCACAGCTGGGAAGGGTTGTCCTCCCACATCACAGGTATCCAGGCTGTGCTTTTTTATCTCTGGGGCAGAAGAGAGGGGCAGCAACAGTGTCAGTCACTGTAGGAGAGAAAGCACAGACTAAAGCCAGCTCCACTTTCTTGGCATCCAGCTCACACGACATCCCCAAACATAACTTTAGTAAGCATCTTAAAGGAATGTAAAGAGCTGAGCTGTGCAAGTGATGCCTTGGGTTTTAACTTTTATATGTTTCCAATCCTGCAGTGCCCAGTGTCACTCTGCAGTTCCCTGGAGCTCGTTCAGTGCTGTTCTCTCATGCTCATACACACACAACAAAGCCTCTCCAGCTCACTCTCCAAGGACACCCAGACCCTCCTAGGCCCAACAACTGCAAACCACAATCTTGGGCAGAGGAGGCCAAGCTTGGGCAAATTCCATCCTTGCCTGGCTTCTGCTTGGGGAATTGATGCTGAGATCCAAGTGGGAAGAACTCGTGAGCTGCCATTGTCCATGTTGGGATGCACTGAGGCAGGAGCCTCTGGAGCCCAGAGTGTACCTCTGAAGGCCTTTCCAATCAATCCCTCCTTTATTCCTGTCTGGTCCCTGTTTCTAGGGAGCCATTTAAGGCATCACAAGGTTTGTTTAATCTATTTCTCAATATTTCCAGTGGATAAATAGGAGCCAGGGACAGAAGTGTTTGAGCTGGTGCAAGGGTTGCATCAGGGCTCCTCCTGCAGCTGTGGCTGTGTGTGTTCCTTGTTCGCAGTGCCTCTGCTCAGCAGGTCCCGTGTGCGCCGAGCCCTGCCCGACTGCCCCTACAAGCCCAGCTACCTGGTGAATGGATTTCCTCTGCAGCGCTACCAGGGACTCCAGTTTGTAAGTGGGGTTTCTTAAGTGGGTGCTTGCCCAGGGATGCACAAGGAGGAAGGAGAGAGGTCCCACTAGCCATGGGGCCTGCGCTTGCCTTCACAGGGAGTTGCACAATGGCTGAGGATTTTATTCTCCACAGGGGCACTGCAGTGTGTGTGCATTGCTAAAGTCCTCTCTTCAGGAGGACTTGCCCACCTCTCTCCCGCTTAGTTTGCACTCTGTTGCAGGACTTAAGCTCACAGTTAGAGGGGTGGGCAGATGCTGAGAGGAAAAGGCACATCCATACACATACCCTAGCGTGCTTCCTTCTGTTTTCCATTCTCACAGCCTGCTACTGGAGAGGCAAGGAGTGAGCAGCTCCAAAAACGGCTGCTTACCCTGCAACTACATCTGGCTCACCTTGTGATGAATGTCTGGCATTTATGAGGGTTTCACTTTGTCTTTCTCCCTTCTCCCCAGGTTCATTTATCCTTTGTTTACCCAAATGATTACAGCCGCCTGAGCCACATGGAGAAAGACAACAAATGCTTCTACCAGGAAAACCCTTATTATTTGGAAAGGTAGGGTGCTGTAAATGTGGGTTTACTAGCAGAGTGGGGAGGAGCTTGAAGGCTGGAATTGGTGTGGAATTTCATGCTCACTTCTGTAGAACTTTCTTAATTCTTAAAGATCCCCTAAGCCTTGCAAAGCATTAAAGCATTTATATTTTCTTTTGATAATTTAAGTGAAAATGTGTTTAGGTCTCAAGGGGAAACTACCAGCACTTTTCTTGCACTGTTAACCCAGTAGCTGAGTCAGAGCATGTTTGTTCTCCTACATCAGGGAGTGTATTCCCAGCAAGCTCAGCCTGCTGGTGGTTGGAGCCTTCTGACAGCTGTCACAGTGAAAGCCAAACCAGGCTCACCACCAGGCCTCTCTCTGGGGGAAGAAATGTGTGTCACTCATCTTCACTGGTGCCCAGATCCCAGTGGTGGCCCCATAAGGGAACTGCCACATGCATGCTCCCTCCCTGCAACAGTCAGACACCTTGTGCAAGGGCTCCCATCCATTCAGGAGGGCTTTTTTGCAGGATAAGGAGGGTCACTTTCCCAGTGAGAGAACTGATGTTCCTCTCCCTGTGCTCAGGATCTTCTTCCTCCTTCCAGGAAAGGGCAGAGTAACTCATCAAACTTGTGTTTTGCTCTTCGCTCTGCAGATTTGGGTTTTACAAGTACATGAAAATGGATCGGCCAGAGAAGAGCCTGGACTCTGGAGAAAAGACAGAGCAGCCAGGTAGGGGCCCTAATGTGAGAACCCAGAGGATCCTTTTATCTGTCACTTTTGTGTGGGGTCTTGCCGCACCAGCCAAAGGAAGCTGTTGGCTTTCTCTACCAAGGAGGTCACAGCCTTTCCCTGCCAGATTGCTGTGTCTGGGAGGAGACTTCAGCTGCCACTTCTGCTTCTCTGCAGGGCAGGTGGGCAGGTCACCACACAGTGGGCTGCAGCAGACAACATGACAGCTCTCAGGCCCTCAGCTTAGCTGAGGTGCAGTTCTAGCAAAAACACAGCAGGAGCAGCACAGGCAGAGGTGTGCAGCATGGCATACATGGAGAGCCTGTGCTCATGGCTGCCCCGCAGGGTCGTGGCCACAGCCACAGCTAAGGGCAAAGCCAGAGAGCTCCACAGCCCGTGGTGGTGGATAATGGGTGCTGAGGAGGCTGGTGGCAGCGAGAGTATAGTTCCCATGTGAGAGAACATCTCTGTCCCTCTGAGCAGGAGAGACGACACTGAGAGGAGGTGAGAAGGAGGTGCCTCCTGCCTGGTGGGTGCCTGGTCAGGGCAGGGATGGCAGTGGGAGGATGCCACAGGTGTAACTTTGGTTCATCCTGCAGGCTCCCAGGAGGGGAACGTGGATGAGCTGCAGTACGAGGAGCAGGACGTGGAGAGCACCAGTGCCCCCGAGCGCCCTGGCACGGGGAGAGCAGAGCCAGCAGGCCACGCTCCCAGCAGCGTGCTGGGCAGTGATAACATTCCCGAGGACTATTCCCTCCGGGAGCATCGCCGGCTCCTCTCGCTGGTGGGTGGCGATGCAGGAGAGGAGATACAGAGGAGGAGGACAAAAAGGTCTGGTGTCAAATCAGTGCTGCTGGCCTCTGCCAACCAAAGCCTCAGCCTGGCTGGCCTAGAGGGAAACCCAGTAACGAAGAGACCCCGTTTAAAAGCTGGCGTCAAAGACAATTCCAGGAGCCCTCCGCAGCATGCCAGGGCCACCCAGGGGAGAGCGCCTGTCAGAAGGGCAAACCCTCCTTCCAGAACTGTGTCTCAAAGGCAGCGGTCTCTTGGCCACCCGAGGGACTCGGGGCTCACAGTTCCCACAGGGCTGGGGCCCGGAGGAGATGTCAGCACCACGAAGGACAGGCTGCAGCCAGCAGGCACCGTGCCAGCTGGGAAAGGAGGCCCAGTCCCTGGCAAAGCCGGGAGACACGTGGCGAGTGCTGCCAGCCCCGACCAACAGCCTGGGCTGCCGCAGTGGCTGAGCCACGTGCAGTCCTACATTGCTGAGCAGAAGGCGGCCAACAAGGGGGATGTGGGCGAAGGAGAGGCGCAGGTGGCATCTCCTGTGAAGGGCAAGTCTGGAGGAGCAGCAGAAGAGGAAGAGGAAGAAGCGGAAGGGGAGCCAGAGGAGGAGGATGAGGAGGATTTCGATTACGTACCAGTGTTTGACCAGGCGGTCAACTGGGAGCAGACCTTCAGCATGAGCAACCTGGACTTCCATATGCTGCGCACAGACTGGATTGACCTGAAGTGCAACACCTCGGGAAATCTGCTGCTGAGAGAAAGGGAGGCCCTGGAAGTTACACGTGTCTTCCTGAGGAAGCTCAACCAGAGGAGCAAAGGGTAAGGCCCAGTGAGAAAACGGAGCGGTGCTGTCCTAGAGCTTACCATGCTGCACAGGGAATACCTGTCCTGTGAGGAGCTGGTGACAATCACAGGGTGAACTAGATGTGGTGAATAAGATTTCAGGCAAGGAATATGTGTAAAATGCTGGATTTTAGGTACACCTCTTTTGCCTGAGATATGGTACCAGCTTTTGCTGGTACTCTTGTTACATGGTCTTGGAATGGTTCTTTTTTTTCTCAAGACTCACTATCCCTTCTGTCAAACAGACACACTTCTTCTAGCCTCCATAAGCTAAACAGTCTAACTCCTGACCCTTTTGTTGGCCTGGCCTTAATTTTTATAATTTTTTTACCAGTCATTTTTCATGCGGGTTTCAGTTTGTGTTAATTTTCCTATGCATAAGTGACCAGTATCATGGATATTTTATGGAATGGCTGTTATTAGCTTCTAATCCCTGCTGGAAGTAGACCTAATGCTACATATTAAGACCACATTTGCTTTTTCAGGGTCATATCAGTCACAGTCAGGTGTAACTGATCAGTACCCACCAGCTTTTCTCAGGATTTTTAACTGATGAGCATCTATTTTATAGCAGAAACTCTTGTTGTGATCTGAGAGGGCATGACCTGGCATTTCATCCGATTTTGGCCATTATGAATCTACAGGTCCTTCCAGTTTTTAGTGTATGATTGCTCAGTCCTACTCCATATTCTTCTTTGATAAGCTGTCATGAGCCAGTTTCAGTAGCCCAAAAACA
Organism: Erpornis zantholeuca; assembly: GCA_013400515.1. NCBI lineage: Eukaryota > Metazoa > Chordata > Aves > Passeriformes > Timaliidae > Erpornis > Erpornis zantholeuca. Next base: position 93,832 of record VZTN01001894.1, on the reverse strand, counting down.
CTCCTTGTGCCAAGATCGTTGTAGGTGGTGTTGGATACACTCACTATTACCAGCCCTACACAATCATTCAGACACATTTGTTATTTTCCGTGTCACCTTTATTTCATTTCTCTTGCCAAATATTTTCTCTTGGCTAGAATCCCAGGTCTAATCCCACGTGCTTGTGGATTTAGGAGAAACAGGTGCTAAACATTCCCATGGGACTTTGGAAGCAGTGCAGCAAAGCAGGGGAAACCGGGGGCAAAAAAGTTTGTGCCAGCCTGGAGGAAAGAGGCCAGCAGGGTTGGAGATGGGAGAGGGGCTGGCAAGCAGGGGGTGTCCACGCTGGCCGTGTCCCTGCAGGCCCAGAGGAAGGAGGCCAGCAGGGTTGGAGGTGGGAGAGGGGCTGGCAAGCAGGGGGTGCCCATGCTGGCCATGTCCCTGCAGGCCCAGAGGAAGGAGGCCAGCAAGGTTGGAGGTGGGAGAGGGGCTGGCAAGCAGGGGGTGCCCACGCTGGCCATGTCCCTGCAGGCCCAGAGGAAGGAGGCCAGCAGGGTTGGAGGTGGGCGAGGGGCTGGCAAGCAGGGGGTGCCCACGCTGGCCATGTCCCTGCAGGCGCAGACAGAGGAGGCCAGCAGGGTTGGAGGTGGGCGAGGGGCTGGCAAGCAGGGGGTGCCCACGCTGGCCATGTCCCTGCAGGCCCAGAGGAAGGAGGCCAGCAGGGTTGGAGATGGGAGAGGGGCTGGCAAGCAGGGGGTGCCCACGCTGGCCATGTCCCTGCAGGCGCTTCCAGCTGCAGCGCATCGTGAACGTGGAGAAGCGGCAGGACCGCGTGCGGGGCAGCCGCTACCTGCTGGAGCTGGAGCTGCGGGAGCAGGGCCAGCGCCTCGTGCGCCTCTCCGAGTATGTCTTCGCGCGGGGCTGGCAGGGCACCGGCGGTGAGGAGGAGGAGGAGGAGGAGAGGAAGATGAGGAACCTGGCGTGGGGCCGCCGGCGGCACCTGATGGCTGCAGTGAACGAGCCGGAGCTGTGCTGGCCCCAGGGGTTTTCCTGGAACCACCGGGCCGTGGTTCACTTCGTGGTGCCAGGTAAGGGGGGCCTGCTCCCCAGGACACCGAGGGGTGGCACAGCGGGCGCGAGGTTCGCGTCAGGGCAGTCATGGACAGTGGGTCTGAGCCGGCCTCAGCCACCTTGCTTGGGTCACTTCTAATCTCTGTTCTCTCCAAGTTAAATACCCTCAGAAATGCGATAGGGCCCAAGCACCCATGGCTTGTAAGCTCAGAGAAAACCCCTGTCACATGGTGGGAAAGAACCCGCACTGATTTCTTGGCTCTTTGGACCAGGTTTTCAGCCCGGGCCTATTTCATCATACCTGAAATCTTTTTGGGGTCTAACAGAAGGCAAGAAGCCTTGCCTGTTGAGAAAAAACACCACCATTGAAATCAGCTTGCTTTGATTCTCTCCCTGTGTTGCAATACAACCAGTGAAAAACCAGGCACGTTGGGTACTGCAATTCATCTCTGACATGGAAGAGCTGTTCCGAGTCACTAAGGATCCCTACTTCAGCATCATCATCACAGACTACAGCAGTGATGACATGGATGTAGAGAAGGCTCTGAAAAGGTCGACCTTGCACAGGTGGGAGCACTGCTTGATCCCAAAAAGCCACTCACATACATATGCTTGCAGATAGCACATCTGGCAGTGTCTGTGTTGACCAGCCACAGCCTGCTGCAGCTGGAAAACCACAGCCACCATCCATCGAGACCTTGCACATACACATGAACGTGTTTTTGTTACCATGTGCATAAACATATTATGCATGGAACAGTGTTAGAAAAGTGTAAGGCAATACCTGGTGTAGTCTTTCAGCTAAATTTATTGAATTTGTCTCTTTTTTCAAGATGGTAAAAGAGAAGGGCAAGTGAGTCTCACAGCGATGGGGCAGGGGGAGGACAGAAAAGCCAAGAAAGCTGTGAGAAGCAGGACAGAGAGCATGGAGACCTCTGCTTGCTGGAATGACCCTGCTCTGATCTGAAACAGCCTTGGCCGGTCATTTCCATTACATGCCAGGGGTTTCTAGGTCTAGTCCTAGGATAGAGCTGGGCTAGAGCTGAGAAGAGTTTTGCTAGGCACTGCACAGGGGCAAGACTCTCTGAGCACACTGGGAGCAGTGCTGGGGGAGTGCACAAGCCCAGAGGTTTCCTCTGCTTTGGAGGGTGCACGGGGCGAGGGCATGGGGCGAGGGCAGCTCCACGGCCCAGTGCTGGCATGGCACTGCCTGCCATGCTCCCCGTGCCACTGACCTTCCCCTTGCCCTCTGACCTTTCCCATGCCACTGACCTTCCCCTTGCCCTCTGACCCCCAGCTACCAGTACCTGAGGCTGACGGGGAATTTCGAGCGTTCTGCTGGGCTGCAGGCGGGCATAGACCTCGTAACGGTGAGTCTGGGGGGCCTCGGGGGGCACAAGGGAGTTTTTAGGGTGTGTCTGGTGTTGCCACTGCCTTTGGTACTGAACGGGCTGGTTTTTAGGGAAGGGAATAGCCTAGCAGACCAGTTCAAATGTAGATGTGTTTCCTGTCCTTGCAGAGTAAGGGTCTCTTTATTCTGAGGAGCCTGTGCTCTGTTTGATTCTCGGTCCAGCTGCTGGGGCTGTCTGACAGGAGGGACAGCAGCAGCAGCAGCTTTGTGATCCTGTTTCACACTCACCATGGGACAGCCACTCTATGGTCCCTTTGCCAGCCCTTGGGATCTCAGTTTCTGATGCAGTAATGAGATTTTGACTCCCATATCTCTGTCTTCCTGCTCCTCAAGAAAGACTGACTGAAAGCCAACCTGTTTCTTTCCCGCCGGTACGATTGGTTGCAGGACCCGCACAGCATTGTGTTCCTGTGTGACCTCCACATCCACTTCCCGGCTGGAGTCATTGATTCCATCAGGAAGCACTGCGTGGAAGGCAAGATGGCCTTTGCACCCATGGTCATGAGGCTGCACTGCGGGATGTCCCCACAGTGGCCTGATGGTAAGGAGGGTGTGGAGCCTCTTCAGCTCAGCTTTTGGGAAGGAGGGAGAGAAGAAAGTGCCTGCCTGCTCTAGATTTGTTCCTCTGGCACTGTCAGGGTCTGGATCTTGAGGTACTTCCAGGTCAGCTGGGTGAGTTAGACATAGGATGGGGTTTAACAGCACCAGGTACCTGGAATTTGAGATCAAAAAGCTAGCAGAGCCCTTTGTCTGATGTTTCTCCTAGGGCTCTTTATGGATTTAAGGACCTTGGAAAAACCCTCCTTTATTCCTGTCTGTTCATACCTCTTTTTTAAAGGGCACAGTGTGTCCTCAGGAGAGCTGGTAGACCAGGGAAACTGAGGGAAACCAAGCCAAGCTGGAGGGAGAAAAGCAGCACAGATCATCTTAGCATAAGATTTCCTTTAGACAGAGATGGCCATCCTGAGCCACCCAGGCACAGGGACACCCTGGGAAGCTGGGACAGTCCAGGAGCTATGGTGCCAGACAAGAGATGTGAGAGGCTCTGCTAACAAGCTGGGACAGACCACGCTGTGTGTCCACATGCCTTTCTCATTCCCAAAGCTGGCTGGCTCTGCTTTGGTGCTGAGTTTACTCCCTGGTCAACATTGTCCTAAAAGTAGCTTGAGTCTCACTCCAGCAGCTCTGCTGGAGCCATCAGTGGTTCAAAGTCCCAGTGTAGCTTTTTTGTGCTCTTCTCAGGCTACTGGGAGGTGAACGGGTTTGGTCTCCTGGGCATATACAAGTCTGACCTGGACAAAATTGGAGGCATGAACACAAAAGAGTTTCGGGACCGCTGGGGAGGAGAGGACTGGGAACTCCTGGACAGGTAGGTATCCATTTTCATTTTCAAGTGCTCAGGAGGGGAAGCCCATCAGATCCTGGAGAACCAATGGCCACAGGAGTGGGGATCTAAGGAGATTGAGATGACTACTACCACCATAACCTTGGCCAGTGAGGGAGAGTCTTTGAGCGTATCCTGACCTCAAAGCTATAGGTGAGAAGACACAAAACACTCTCCTGCAGCCCCTAGTAAGAGAAGAGCTATTTTCTGCTGCCTTCCAGCCAAACTGCTGGTTGGTCTCATGCAGATCAGGCACTGGTGATTGTGAAGACTTCGTCCTCTTCAGGCACTGCAGAGCACAGTCTGGGTCCTTCAGATTTCCTATATAACATTTAGCAACTGAATTGCCTTCAAGACCAACTGGCAGAGGGGCATTTAAAGATCATGAGATACAGTAAAAAGTTCTGAGGATTTTGTGATGAGGGATCTCCGCTGCACAAATGCTGACCCTCTGGGTTTGGATTTGTAGGGTTTGGGGCCTGTCCTGTCTTTTCTGTCAGCTGCCAGCTGTCTTTTCTCCTGTCTTGGCATATGCAGGCACTCCTGACCAGTCCTGCCCTCAAGGGTGCATAAACACTCAGAAAATGTCATTAGATTCCTGCTTATGGATACGAGATACCCCTGAGCTATTCTGGACAATCCAATTTGCTTGCAGTGTCTCATCAACAGCACAAGAAGAGTTTTCCTGGGGCTGAGTCCCCTCAGTATCTTTGTGATGAAATTTTCCCTAAGTCTGCTCTACTTTCTGCCAGGATCTTGCAGGCTGGGCTGGAAGTGGAGCGTCTCTCTCTGAGGAACTTTTTCCACTGGTTTCACTCCAAGCGGGGCATGTGGAACCGGCGCCAGCTGAAGGCACTGTAGCCTCCAACCCCAGAGCTGTTGGGCAGCTGTCCACCATCTCATCCAGATGTGCACTTTACTGGGGCACAGCCGAGTGCCCAAACTCCTCCTCTGCCTCCAGAGCCCTCTGATGGCATGGCACAGCCGAGGAAGGGATGATCAGGCCAGCGGAGCGGGCGCTTCTCCTGTGAGCCAACGTGGGATCCGTGTGTGGCTGGGAAGGCGTGCGGGGGAGATGTCGACAAGTGAAGGACTTGTATTTCCTGCCATGCAGTCTGGTGGAAGGTACAGTGGGAGAGGTGCCGTGTTTCCTGTCAAGTCTTGCACCAACCAGGCACAAATCCCAGCTCAGCCCAGAATGGTTTATTTAGAGCAACACAGCTTCTCCTTCAATACTTGAATGGAAAAAAAAAAAAACAAAAAAAACCAACAAGAAGTCCATAACCATCCCCATTTCCTCCCCTTCTCCATCTCTCCAGTATCCATGATTTTGGACACAGGACCAGAGTTCTCTGATCAGTATTGCACCCACATGCCCATATGCTGACTCAAGGACATCTGGATGCAGAGGAGCTGATAAGCACTTCAGGCTGCTGGTGCTTAGATGTTCCTCTGTGGTTTTCACTTTGGTCATTATGAAAAACTCTGCTCGTGTTGGGCAAATTATGGGCTATGGGTGGAGATGCAAGTCCATTTGCCTCCCAAGAGCCACGTTTGCCTGCTGGGCAAGTGGCAGGGGTGGTGTTAGAATTCTGCCTGAATTACTGATCCACTGCCCAAGGGTAGTGGAGGGGCTCTACAGAGAAGCTAGCAGGGCATCTCAGGAGGAACTGTGCAGCCTTATCTGACAGACGTGTGTTTGTCCTAACAATATCAGGGAAACCCTAGCAGGGAAGAAGTGGCAATATTTTATTAGTTGAAATATTGTGATTTGTCAGAAGAGGAGACAGAGTCTTCTGCTCTCAAAATCCTGTACATTTATGCAGCGTCTAAACGTTAATTTAATAAGTTATGGCCTCACAGTTGTGTCTTGTCATAGTTTGACTCTTATATAAAGAAAAGGCTTCTTGGTTGAAGAACCAGCACAGCTGTTGGTGCTTCATCTCTGGAACAGCCCTGGGAGCTCTGGCCTGGTACAGAGGAGGTGGCCTCAGGTGTTGGCACAGGCAGTGGGTGTAACAAACAGTGAGGGCAGAAGAGGGTAGAGTGAACAGAAGGATGGGCAAACCCATGCTGTCATGGGTGCCAGAACTGTGGAGAGAGCCCACAGCCAGCCTGGTGCTACGGGGAAGTCTCATCCCCTAAAACTCCTGTTAGTGTAAGGCAAGATGTTTTTACTCTCTAACCATTTTAGAAGACTGTATAAACCCAGAAATGCCAGCTCAGTCCGTGCTTTGCACTGGAGCTTCAGTGTCCTTGTACCATGCTGAAAAGGCTGCTGCTGGGCTCAGGCTTGAGGGGAGAGTGTGGCAGAGGATGCTGCTCATGGTGCCCAGTTCTGTGGGGAGTTGCTAGGAAGGAGTAATGGATGCATGCAGAATATAAGCAAAGCTGACATGGTACTAGATTTTTTTTTCTCTTTGCTGGTGGAGTAGATGCCAGTTCAGAATAGGCATTCATTTATTACTGAGTCTGTGGTGCTTGACAAGTCCATCAAGTTCCACTATTGCAGCAGAAAACTCAACATACAAGTTGTGGCACGTGAGATAAAAATCGTGTCAAATCATCTGTTTGCATCAGTCTGGGTTTTGTGACTGATAGATTTAAGAAAAGTCAACCAGATACCAGAAAGTTCCACAGTGCAGTGGGCAGCTGTGGTGAGAAGCAGACAGGAGGTGGTTGTGTCTCTGAATCCATGGAGCCTTGGCCAGAAAAGAGACACTGAATCTCCCAGAAGAGGCAGCCTTAGCCAGCTGCCCAAACCAGAGTAGTCTTCCTGCTGAGGGAAAATATTTTATGTGTGCTGATCGTAAGAAATTAAATCAAAGCAGTTGGGGTGAGAGGGAAGAGGCTGACAACAGTCGACACTTTTTTAAAAATTCTTTTTTTTTAAAGTCTCATAGGAGTTTGGGAGGCCAGAGCCCCGTGATGCAATGTTGCAATAAGCTCTGTTTCTGCCTGGAATGTGCAGTGTCAGTCATGCTCTCAGTGCATGTCAGAGCCTGTGCTTCCCCCAGACAGAGGCACAACTCCACGAGTGTGTGCCGAGCTGCTTTCCAGGCTCCAGGACTGCTCCTCCGCAGCCTGCCCAGGCTGGCAGTGTCACGCAATCCCTGTGGAATGGGGAGAGGCTGTTGGGAGGGCGAGAGCTGGGGCACGGTGAGGCCTTAGCACACCCAGCTGTGACAGCCCCTCAGCCAAGCACGGGGAGGAAGCTATTGGTGCCATTTGTGCCCTTGCATATCTGGCTGTAGATGTGGTCTGCAGCACCTGGAGGGAACAGCTGGCATTCACCTGCAGACACTGGCAAGAGCCAGGTGCACTCAGGTGCCTCACTTGGCTTAAATGACATGAGTAGCCCCTCTTCCCCACCACAGAGGACGGCCAGCAAAGACTGGACTGGACAGTAAGGGTGCACCCCTCACTGCAGCACTGCCAGCAGAATTGGAGGATTTTTCCCCCATTTTTCAGCTGTGACCATACTCTTTCCTTCACACCCTGTGACCCAGGCCAGTGGTGAGCAGAACTACCTCGGGAGGACTCCTTGGTGGAGATGTAAGGAGTTGTGACTCCTTGGTGGAGATGTAAGGAGTTGTTTTCAGTCCAGTTTCCTGATGGCCGATTTCCCCACTGTCAAAGCTGCCATCTCAAAGTGTTCTTCCCTTTCCTTGGGAATTCTCAGTTGGTACCAAAGCATTGCAGTAGCAAAGGTGATCAATACTAGTTTGCACTAGCAGGCAGCCTCCATGGAGGAGCTCAGAGAGCCCTTGGGGGCAAGAACTGTCTTCCAGCCCACATGCTCAGAGACCTCAGTGCAGATTGTAGGGAGAGAAGGACCTCCACACTCCCCAGCTTACTGGCCAGCAGCAAACCTTGCAGGAGCAGCTCTGGGATTCGCTCTGAGGCTGTGGCCCCTCTTCCAAAGCAAGCTGCAGTTTTTCTGCCCAGCCAGAGTCACAAAGAGGGGGAGAGCAGGAAGCACAGCAGGAGCAGATCCCTCAGCCATGCAGTGAAAGAACATGGCCAGGAGGCTGGCTCCCCTCAGCAGGTGGTCACATTGCTGTCACCAGGCTCTTTTTAGGAAGCTGTGCTGGGGTTTCTGGCCTTCATATGCATCCTGGCTGTGTCCTGCCTGGACAGCCAGAGAAAGAGGTTGCATTGGATTTTCCTTGCCCAGGCCAGGAGCAAGAAGCTCTGTGGCTGGGGAGGTGATGGAGCACGCTGCACGAGAGACCTTCCCCAGGGCAGGGGACATCAGCAGGATGTGACCGGGATCCTGGGCCACCAAGTGCGAGGTGCAGGGCAAGGGGGCTCTGCCTACAAATGTGAGTGTGTCTTCAGGACTGAGTTGTGGTGCTCAGCTTGCTTTGCAGGTCACCAAGGGAACGAAGAAGGGCTGGCTTTTAACCTGAGCAAAATGTATTGTGTGAAAATTATGATATGATTTGTTTCATCATTGTCTTAATGTTTGCCCAGTATGAACATCTCTTCTCATTGCCTACTAATGTCTGAAGTTGACTGTTTTTGAGATACAAATGCCTTGTGTTGAAAATCTGAGTTGTACCTTTGAGTTACCTGCCTTAAAGTGGCTCTGTGCCTTCAAGATGACTCCTGGGCCACCTCTCAGTTGGAGCTGGGGGATATACAGATTCTCCCTCGTGTTTTATAAATACATTGTCTTCCTACAAGAGCTCTCTGCTGTCTGTGTGTTACTTGCATGCACTTCCCTGTGCAGCAGGGATTGGAAACCAGGTGTTGCTCCTCTGTCTTTATTGACTGAAAGCACAGGCAGCCCCAGAGAGACAGATCACTCTCTGCCCAAGCCAGCAAGAGCTCAGCAGCAAGAGGTGGGTGGGAGATGCAGTGGGCAAGATTAGCCAAGAGTGAGCCCTGCTTCAGTCCCCTCCAGCTCTGCAGAAAATGGGATGGCAACAAAACAGGTTTTCTCCTGTCTACGTGGGCATATCACATGAAACAAGGTGGAAACTGTGGACAAACACGTTCCAGCAAAGCATGGGTGTGATGTGGTGAGAGAATGTGGAAAGCCAAGTGGTCCTCCTGGCAAGCAGAGGACAGTTCCTGGAGAAGACCACGGGTGAGACCCTAGACCTGAGCTCGGCACCTGGCACAGCCTACACAAATGGGAGGTCAGCTCTTTCACAGCAGCTGCTTGTTTGGATTCCATTTTTCAGCTGGGCCTTCTTTGAGTATCAAAAGCTTGACAGCAGTGGGAGTCAGACATGAGGAGGGAAAAAGGCAGCCAAGGTTGCTAATGAGTGTGATTTCACTATAACAAGAAATTATTACTATTAAAGGTGACAGAGGGAAGGTATTCCAGTGTGCTGCCAGTCTTTTGCCTGCCTGGGATGAGTGAGGAAGCCCTCTGTGCTCATGCAGGCCTCACATGCTGCCATACCCATCTCTGAAACGATAAAGATCTGGTAGTGAAATTCCCCTCACTGATTCTTTCCCAGCTTAATCTTTTCTATTTTTCCCTGTCTTTACATTTAGTTGTCAATGCTAATTGCTTTGTCTCCTGCTCCATGAAGCAGTGAGTCCTAGGGTTCGGGGTCTGCATGCAGAATATGTAATTTTTTTACCTTTCCATGACCCCAGCTGGCCAGCAGTGGCTGAGAACCCTTGGCTTGTGGTTTTGCTGTGCTTGCAACTCATTTTGCCACCTCTACAGTGAAGGATTTTTGTAGAGGTGGGATGAGAGGCTTCCCAGAAACATCCACTCCTGTTTGCTGCCAGTCACAGCAGAAACTGAGGACAAGTTAAGCCGCAAACTCAGTCACCCCAGATCTGTCATCCCTGAGAAAAAGTGGGGACAAGTCTCTGCCTGCTTCACCAAGAAGATCCCAGACCGTGCTGAGCTTTGCCACTCTGGGTTCTGGTAAACATGTAACTGGTACTTTCCACCCTGCCCTTTTTATGCAGCTTCCTTCAGCCCAAGAAGTCACAGGGAGTTTTAGGTGCGAAGCTGCTGCTGCCTCGCAGCCTCACCCAGCACCTCCGTGGGCAGGATCAGACACCTCTCAGAAAAGGCACCACGTGGGACCCACACAGAAATTTGGGGTTGTAAAGTCAAATACAGAATACAAATGAAATCTGTCTGTGTGTGTCAGACACTCCCAGTAGCTCCTCAAGAGCAGTGTGAGAATGCTTTCATGGCATTTCTCTCTCAGGGGCAGCAAGAATATGCAAAATGAAAAGTCCATATTGAACTCTGATTCCGCAGTACAGTGGAAAAAAATCATTTAATAATCAAAAGAGCATGTAATTATTTAAATAGGCTTACATAAGGCTGTTAAAATACCATTTTTTAGCATGACTATAGAGTTTAAAAATTTAGGATTGAAAATTTTTACTCTTTCATAAAAATCTGGAAACTCATTAATTCAAAGGTTCTTTCTTTAAGGAAACAAATTGTTCTAATACAAGAGAATTACCAGAGTATTTGGTATATAAACCAAATACATTTTAAAACATTTATATTAGTGATAAGACTTTAAATCATAGTGGTGATTTTTAAAATAAAATAATATGCAACTGTAAATTTTCGTTGTGGCAATAAGCCTAGGCTGTCTCCTGATGTATAATGTTTCTTCCTTTTCTACTAAGTATTGTCAGGCTATTCTGACATCATTCCTGATAGGATCCTGATGGTGACATCAGACCACAATAACTATTTTCTGTCCTTGTTAATATGCCAATGCTGGAAATATCTGATTGTTTTCTTAACTATGTCACATTTAATTTTAAATAACTAGAAGAGCATTCGACCTGGTTCTAGCAATCTTCATGTGCACATACCATTCTATCCTCCTCAGAAAACTACTTTTTTTAGTTTGAGAAATTCATTCCAGCATTTGGGAGGTAAACTATTAGATAGAATTGCTTTAAGGGCATCAACCTATGTTTGAGACAAAAAAAAAAAGCTGGTCTTATTTATTTAGCCTACAAAGTAAATCAGTCTTCTCTACAAATGAGCCAATATTGAATATATGAAGCAGGTGGCTAAAGTAAGAAAAGAGATTTACAGAACTGCACTTTTAAAATGTGTAGCTGCTGCTCTTTGTGCAGTTTTCTCCTGCAAAGTTTGCAAAGCTTGGAAAGGCAGCACTCCCAGCCCTCAGAGCCGCAGAAGCGTTCCAGCAAGGGACCGGTGTGCTGTGACACACACTGAGTTCTGAAGTTCCTCCCAGTTCTCTGGGTTCATCCATGGGCTCCTGCCGAGGTCAGTGCAAACGTGGAGGAGAGCTCTCCCTTCCAGCTGCAGTGCTCAGGTCCTGCAGGGAACACAAGAAACGCTGCTGAGGTCACCTCAGGCCCCTCTGTGCTGCCAGAGAGGAGCAGTCCCAGCCGGGGTCACTTGGCACCACAGCTGCCCCTGCCCATGGGCAGTGCTGCTCCTCCCCTTCTGGATCCCAGACCAGCAATGTTTCTGGACAGGCTCTTGGCCTTTGCACCTGTCCTCAGCATAGCATGTGTCTGCTGAGCTTTCTCCTTGTCTGTCGCCCTGGTGTATTGCACTTAAACTCTGTCTACATTTTGCTGGTCATTTAAGCAAGAAATGGGAATTTTGCTTCTTGAGCTAAAGTGCTTTTGATCTAAGAACTTGTCATTCCCTCGCTGACATGACACAGGAACCCAACTGTTTGGATGAACTCTTTTTTTACCAGGGCTTCCTTGAAAATGAGCATTAGGTGCTTAAAACAGTCCCTGTCAAACCATGGTGGTTGTTGGGAAGAGCTCTTTCCCCCCTGCCTCACCCAGCACCCTCCTTTTCTCCTGCTCAGACAGTGCTGCCATCTTTGCATTCCTCCCAGAAAAAACCTGGTTTTCTTCCCCAGCTTTAGCTCCCATCCACAACTGCTGTTTGTATCTAGCATGAACTCTGCAGCCTTCCCAAAACCTCTTGCTGCTGCTGAATCCCAGCAACTGGGATTGTTTGGTGTTCTTGCTTTAGAGACCAAGTGATGAGAACTCCTCCCTCTGAGGGAATTTGTTCAATGGAACAGCAACATGCCTCTGGAAAGGCTTTGTTAATTTGTGCAGCTCTGCTCTGTCCCCCTTGGAGTGGAGGTGTTTTCTGACACTCAGAGCGTCCCACGGGCTGGCACTGATGGGAGCTCACCGTTCCTTACCTGAGCCCACTGCCCCATGAATTAATAAGGTCCGAAATTCCTGGGGGGGTAGAGGCCAGTCTTCTGCACCCCAAAGGCAGTGATGAAGATGTTGAGGATGACTGTGATGAAGATGAGAGCTGTGGCAGCGTTGTTGAGTACATTCAGGCGGGGTTGCTTGGCAATATCGTTCAGGTTCAAACGAGCTGTGCAGCACAATGCAGAAAGAAAGGGGGGTTTGCAGACTGACTCCGAGTGCCCCAGCTCTTGCAAGCTTCCCCTGACTGGTAAATACCCACGATGTCCCTGAGTGCTGGGGCCACAGAGCAAAGGGAGTTAGTCACAGGAGTGTTACAGGAGCCACAGCTTGCTCTAAGATGACGTAGGAGGATGGAGCAGAGAAAAACTCGTCTTTGTTTTGCCATGGAGGTGGCACGGCCCTGCAATGGGTCAGTCCTAAATCAGCAAGTTACTGCTGCAGAGTAGCCAGACACGTGCCATGGCCCCCCCAGAGCTGCATGGCTGTGGGACAGGGTGAGGGCAGGACATGGGACATGAGGGCAGCAGTGCTCTGCCTGCACTGGAACTGGTTCCTCCCTCACACTCAGATGTCACGTGTGCTGCACAGCTGTCAGCCCTGGGTACGTGAGTGGGGTCAGTCCTGCGTGGTGGACATTGATCACTTCAGCCTCAGGAATACCCTGGCTACCAGGGCTGTCTGGCCAACAAGTCATGCAAGCAGCATGTTGTTGTGGTCCCTTGTCCCCTTTCTCCTCCCAGCTGGCTCCAGCCATCACGGCTGCCACCCAGAAAGGCTGTGGCATGTGCGACAGGGGAAGGGACACGTCACAGATTTCCCTTAGCCTCCAATCCCCTGTTCCCATAAAAACGCATGTAGGATATACAGCAAAATGCAGCATTTTGCAGGTTTTTAACACTGGGAATGTGTTGGATACTGAAATACAGGAGTTGCTGTATCAGATAGAGCACTGGGAAAACCAGTGCTGGTGTTCGTGTACTGTCTGTAGACCTGTGGGGTTGGTTAAATGTGAGGTTAATACAGGGAATTGCTCTGCCTAAATTGTTCTGCTAAGCCCCAGACGAAGTAAGATGTAAAATACAGCTAAAATGTAGTGTCTGCAAGAGCTGCACGAAGGAGCACGTAACAGTAGGGGCAGCAAGAGCCCATCTTGGCCAAACCCCAGCTCTTTCACTGGGCCAGAGGGGCAGCAGTGGGAAAGCGAAGGAGGAGTTGTGCTCAGAGGTGTGCAAACAAAAAACAACCCACGCACCCTTCTGAGCAACCCAGAGCTCCCCACCACCCACATCAAGCTACCTTCAACCCTCCCGCAGCCCTGGATGGGGCCAGAGGGGAATGGTTTGGGGGAAGAGGCTTCTCCCTCCCACCCCCACACCAGCCAAGCCCCAGGGCACCCTGCCCTGCAGCACCCTGCGAGGGAGCTCACGCCCCGGCCGCCGCCTTACCAGTGATGATAAGGAGAATCCCAATCATCACCTGGAAGAAGAGGGAGATGCTGATGAGCACGATGAGGGTGGCATAGTACTGGAAGGATGTGCCCTGCTCCAGCACAGCCTTGAGCTGGGTGACGTTGGCCATGAAGAGCGCCACGTCCAGCATGCTCTCTGCCACGCTCTTCTTGGTCGCGTAGTGGTTGATGTTCATCGGCCCGTTGATCCGGAGGTGAGGATGCACGCCCTGGGCAGACAGGAGGAACCACACGTGTGGTTAAACCCACAGACATGTCTGTGTCCAGTGGGGTGCTGCCTTCTCCCCGGGGTTTAGCTAGACAGCCTGGGAAAGAGTCAATGTTGCGTGTTTTAAACACACCCGGTTGCCCCTCACAGTCGCCTCGTGGTAGTAACAGGCACAAGATACTTGTGGTGATCAACAGCTCGGCAAGGTTAAAAAAATAATGAGTACTTTTGTGGGAAACAAGCTTGTCCAGAGTTAGAATAATGTAGATTATCCAAAAGCCAGGGATTTTGCAAGGAATATTAAATTCTCTTCCTTCAGGACACAGACAAGCCTCAAACTTATGGGGGATTAGAGAGAGATCTTCTCTTTGGGTTGGGTGTTGTGTTTAATATCATTACCAATGGTCTGGAGGAGAGGATGCAGTGCACCCTCAGTTTGCAGGCGACTCCAGGCTGCGTGGCTGTGTTGGCCTGCTGGGGGTAGAAAGGCTCAGCAGAGGAATCTGCAGGGGCTGCATCAATGGCCTGAGGCCACTTGTGGGAGGTTCAACAAGAGGAAGAGCTGGGTCCTGCACCTGGGTCACAACAACTCTGTGAAGCGCTCCACCCTGGGGGAAGAGAGGCTGGGAGGCTGCCTGGTGGAAAAGGACCTGGAGATGCCAGCTGAACATGAGCCATCCAGGTGCCCAGGTGGCCAAGAAGGCCAATGACATGCTGGCCTGTATCAGAACCAGTGCGGCCAGCAGGACCAGGGAAGGGATCATCCCCCTGCACTGAGCACTGGTGAGGCTGCACCTCAAATCCTGCACCAAAATCCTTTGTCCCTTCACCACCAAGAAGGACATTGAGGAGCAGAGCTAGTCCAGAGAAGGGCAATGGAACTGGTGAAGGGTCTGCAGAGCACAAAGTCAGCTGAGGAGCAGCTGAGGGAGCTGGGGGTGCTCAGCCTAGAGAGAAGGAGGCTCAGGAGGAACCTTATTGCTCTCTACCACTCTCTGAAAGGAGGGAATAGCCAGGGGGGGTCAGCCTCTTCTCCCAAGTAACAAGCAATAGTAGCAAGAAGAAATGGCTTCAAGTTGCACCAGGGGTGGTTCAGATTGGGTATTAGGAAAAATCTCTCTTCAACAGAAGGCTGTTCAGACACTAGAAAAGGCTGCCCAGGGAAATGGCTGGGTCACCATCCCTGGGGGAATTTGAAAGACATGCAGAGGTGGCACTTAGAGACATGGATTAGTGGTGGCCTCGGCAGTATTAGATTAATGGCTGGGCTTGATGATCTTAAAGGTCTTTTCCAACATAAACAATTCCATGATTCTATGACTGTCAGTGGCTAGGCGTTATATCTCCCTGAACAGCTTTTGCTAGCTTCTGTCTTTGACAAGATGCTGGAGCAGAGGGAATAATCCACAGTTTTGTTTCTGAGACCAAGGGCAGTATTTCTTCAAACCATCAGGCACTGAAATGCAACAAGACAAGGGGTGGAACCCATCACACCTAATCTGAATTAATAATTCAGGCAGGTTTTTTTGGCAGGGGAAAGAAACAGCTGTTTACAAAGCCAAATCACCTGGTTGCCCTTAACCTAATTGCAAGGTGTAAGTAATTTGGCTGCTTTTGGCAATCCTTGCTAAGTGAGTTCACCTGTTGCTGTCTTGACCCAAGTGATTTAAAAAAAAAAAAAAAAAAAAGTAGATGATAATTTTCCATTCCCCCAGAGAATCATGAGCTGGTAATAGACCACCATAGCAAAGGCAACAGTTACAAAAGATTTGGATGTATCTGCAACAAACTGTGCTCTTCTTTCTTAAAAAGAGAGAAAAACACCACTTCCATGTAGCAGAGAGGCTTTGGTTCTGAGTACTGCGTCTGAGTCAGTTCCAGGGGGACCTTGCCCTCAGCACTCCCTTAAAACCAGGGCCAGCCTGGGCCTCTCTTCTGCTCAGGAAAGGGGCAGAGAGTTCTTTGGGTGCCTGCTGGAAGTGCCTACATTGAATGGTGAGTTCTGTTTAGCTCTTTCTGTACTAGATAAAGCAGAAAATGTAATCTTTCCTTCATGCTTCAGGCAAGTCACCAGGGAAGGGTTGTGGCTTGTGTGTTATGCTGTGCCCTTGGGTCTCTTTTGGGCAAGAGTGGCTCTCTTTGTGTTGGGGGAGCATGAACCAAGCCAGTGATCCTGGGAGAGCAGTGTGTGTGGGGGTGTGTCTGAGGCTGAAACTGGGGCTGAATTTTGGGCTGAATTTTGGAAGTGGGTTGTAGGTCTCGGTCTCGTGGTCACCCTGATGTGACAAAGATGTGTGAAAAAGGTGAGTGGGAAAGGCTGTGTCTGTTTTGAACTATTGGTGAACCGTGATCTCTGTCAAGGGGCAAGCTTAGAGTAGGAAAGGTCTTTTGGTTTGGTTGGGTTTTTTTAATATGCTAGCTCAAAACATTTAATTCTTACAGTTTCTGACAGTGACATTATGCCTGTGGTTATGTGGCTCCTTTGCAAGGCCTGTATTTCGTGCTGTGGAAGGTAAAAGATACTGGAAAGAGGTAAAAGTAAAAGTCTAAAGAACTGGTAAAAACTCCAAGGCAAGGTGTAGGTGTTTGAAACTTAAACATTACAGTGTGGTGTCAGGGGCAGAATAGAGGCATGTTGAGGAGAGGACGCCAGTAAAAGGTCAGGTTCTGTGAACACATTTTAAAAACCTATATTGAGGGACTTCTGCCCATCAGATGGCTTAAAAACCTATGATCCTGTTGAAACAGGGAGGAACCAATCCCAAATGGTGCAAGGTTGGTGATTTGATCCCTCTCACGTGCTGTTCTCCTTATTCTTGAAGAATCAGCCCCCCTCCTGCAGCACCACAAGGCTGAGCATTGAGAGTTTCTCTCTGTGTCATGATGAGTTAAGGGTGTGAGAACAAGGGCGCCGTACAAACAGGGCAGAGCTGCTGCTGAATGAGTGCCTGGTACCAGGAGGCTGAGACATCTGTTTCTGGTTGCTTACGTGGAGAAAAATAAAGCAAGTCAGGAGCTTTTGTTGAATGAAAACTCAGCCTTCCTTTGAGCTGCCCTGACATTCCTTTACCTTGAGAGTGGAATGGGGCAGAGCTCTGTGTCCCGGATGATCAGGCAGTGAAAACAGCCAGCTTTGGGCTTTTCTCACATGGGTGGGTGTGATGGCATGTTCCCATCTGGGACAGGAAAACACAGACAGGTGCTGCTCTCCTGTGTGGAGTAACTGGAACTGGGAAAGCTTCACAATGGGAAAGGTGTGACTCCAGATTCAAAGTTCTGCTAGTCCAGGCAGATCCAGAAGGATCTCCAAAAGGATAATGGACGATGAAAGTTGGACACTAAACTTGAATTTGGGCAGCTTGAGATTTGTGATGGCAGCCCCCAAACACCCACCCACCACACCCTACTTTCAGCCAGCTGTGGAGAGCAATACAGTCCCTCCTGAGCCTCCTCTTCTCCAGGCTGAGCACCCCCAGCTCCCTCAGCCACAGTCCTTTTACCACCTTCGTGGCCCTTCTCTTGACACACTCCAGCATGTGGCACATGACTCTTTATGATGCAAGGAAAAGTTACAGAGATCCAGGGTTTTTTAATGGATTTGGCCCTTTGTATTCTGTCTAGTCCAGCAGCTATGAGTGAAAGGCTGATGTCTCAAATAAGGAGAGGCTTGAGCAAAGCAGGAGCCTTCAGAGACCTGGCATTTGGATTAATGCTGGAGAATGGATTTGCTTGGGATGCCTGTGCCGTAACTGTCACTGTTTGTGGGGTGTGAATGCATGGCTGTGATACTTTTTTTGAGCTGCCAGAATGCACACACAGCTTTTCAAAGACCATTTCCACTTTTGCTTTCTTTAAAGTTTGGTCCTGTAAAGTGCTGCAGCTCTGGAGCTGATTCACAAGCAACTTGGGTTTCCCTGTAGGAGGATTGCCCAGACAGCTGTGGGAGGTGATGTGGTATCACTGAGGAGATTAAATGATTTCCTTTTGGCAAACAGAGCCCTGGGCCGAGTCACAGGACATACCTGAAGGCTCTCCAAAGTGATTTATGTCATCAGGCTGGAGCTGGTGGCTTCCTAGTCACTTTGAAAGGGTTTCCCTCAGGGAAGTGGAGATCATTGCCTTTTGTCTGCAGCATGTCAAAGAGCTGGGTCTGGCACTCAGACCCCAAGCTCATCCCAAAGGTGTTGTGGCAGAGCCAGGCCTGGAAACAGCACTGTGCCAAGAGGGACTCTCTCACTACTGCCCACTCTCTGAGGAGGAAATTGGGACCTGCAAAATTCCAGCCCAGCCATACAACAGTGCTGGGTGAGCTGGTGCTGGGGCTACTTCCCTGTGTCCCATTTTTGCATGTCTCATCTTTCCATGTGAGACACCCTCTTTCCCTGCAAAGATCCTGCTG
Organism: Erpornis zantholeuca; assembly: GCA_013400515.1. NCBI lineage: Eukaryota > Metazoa > Chordata > Aves > Passeriformes > Timaliidae > Erpornis > Erpornis zantholeuca. The sequence goes on along the minus strand of VZTN01001894.1, from coordinate 75,743 downwards.
GCTTCAGTCTGACCTCAGGCAAATTCCCTTTCCTTTTTCTCTTGTGCAAACGTGGCACAGCAGCTCAGATCACCTCAGGGACCGAGCGAGGCACCCATCTATGTTTTCTAAGTCAGAGGCTTAATTCTTACTCTAAGTAAGAATGCACACAAATATTTAACTCCCACTTCTATTGTTATTTTTAATTTTTGTAGGAACTCTTATGGAAAGAAAGATGAATATCACCACAAGTGGTGGTGAGGAAATAATGGATTTTTTTCTTTTGTTTCTTTCTTTTTAAACTTGTCCTCTGATTTTGCTGTAGGCAGCTCTCAGGTCCCCAGGCCTGTGAAACCAGGCTCTGGTACCAGAGGGTATGCTGAGCTCTACAGCTCACTGAAACTACCTGAAAAATTTCCACTGAAATTAGTTTTCGGGAGAAATTCTTTGGAGTTTTCATGCATTTATTTTTGTAAGAAATAGCTACTTTCTTCTGTAAACTTTTGGAGGAGCTTCATCTAAATATTTCTTTCAAAGCTGGCAGATTTTGAGTCAAGGGAAACACAAAGCTTTTCTAAATTTTCTTGGACAATTTCTACAAAACCTGGAGTTTATTTGTCACATTTTTCAGATTAGGGAAAAAAAAAAAATTGAGGGCAGGTCTAATTGCAAATCTCTGTGTACTTTGTGGGTTTTGTGACCCTGTCCCCGGGGAGAACAGCCTGAAAGAGGCAGTGGAACAGCATGAGGCTCACGAGTATGAGAATGATAATCTTTATGGGAGCACTCAGAGGGTGATGTTTGAGTAGGAACTGTGTTATTGGGAATTACTTCCAAGGGAAATGCTGGAGAATGCCAAAGAAAACAGACACAAATGTGGGCCGTGCACTCAGAGGTGAGCACAGAGACCACCATGGGATCCCAGCCTGTGAACAGCCCGCCACACACAGCATCAGGCACCAGGGAAATCCCAGGGAATGCTTCCCCAGCCTGCACCAGTTAAAGGCCTGGCTCTCAATCAATGCTTCTTCTACGGGCACAGGTATTGTTATTTTCCCTCCTTTACCAGGGAGCTCCTGACCCCTTCACTTGGGATGAAGAGAACAACTATTTTTAGCCCAGATGCCCAAGCCCAGAGAGCAGCAGCACCGGGAGGAGCAGCAACGAGCAGATCTGCTCACCTGATAGGCTGGGATCCCTGGTGGGCAGAGTTTTGTGTCAGTTCAGGGTGAGGAAGCAGCTCTGTGCATGGCCACATGTGTGCAAGAGAAGGGATGCACTTCGGTCAGCACTAACTGTATTGTGAACTCAGTGAGGCAAAGCCTGCTTTTCTCCAGTTTGGCACGACAGCAAGTGTCCTGGCTGCTCTCCATAAACAGAAGTAATAGTAAACCTTGTCGTGAATACTGCAGGCAGAAGGAAAACTGAGTGTTCAGGGCCAGTCCTCACTCCTCAGCCTCTGTGGAGGCTGTTGGCTACTCCAGTTGTGCTTAGGGTTTTTTTCCTTTTAATATAGCCATCTGTTCTGCTCACTAGGGGTTCCTGTTCAGAGCCAAGTGTTGTGTTGCCTTCAGTTCATATTGCATAAATCCCAGAAAATAAATCAGAGGTGCTTTCCTAGTATCTCTCCCCATGTAGCAGACTGGTCCTGATGGAGATCTGTCTCTGTGGTGTCCTTACCCTTCTGTGACAGCTCACTGCTCAGTTTAACAGAGAGCTCATTGACCAACTGTTTGAATGGGAGCTCTCCAGCCAAAAAGTGACTTCCAGGAGCTGGGAGCCAGTGCCTCTTCAGAAGTGGAAGCCGAGGCAAGTGGCAGGCACAGATTCTGTGGGCTTGACAAGCACCGTTTGTGTTCTCTGGTCTACCAGACTTGTCTCTCCATTTGCTTTGTCTGCCTCCTGTTCTCATCTCATCCTGCAGGGCAGCTTGGCGAGGTCTCTTGGGCAGAGATGTCAGCACAGAGCAGCGTTTGGGGCCCGCACCCTTGAGCCGAGGGGTGCCAAAGCAGGGCACTGCTGTCACTGAGGGGTGAAAGGGCAGCGGAGCGAGACTGCCAGCAGAGCCTGTGCGGTTCGGCAGGCGGAAAGGCTGCCCCTCGCCTCCCTACAGCTGCTGGGATGGGGCAGCAGGGCCAAAGGGCCGGGGTGGGACGGGGAGCCGAGGGCGAGCGGAGCCCCGGCAGGGCGGGCACAGCCCCGGCAGGCTGGGCACAGCCCCGGCAGGGTGGGCGCCTCTCGCTGCCCTCGCCCCGCGCTCGCACGGAGACGCCTCCGCTCCCCGCTCGGCCGCAGAGCCCTGCTCGTCGTGCTCTGCTCTCCATTTCTGCCTCTCCGTGCTTCTCCTCATCTCTTATTCATCCTGCAGAGCCTCTCTGCCCGGCTGCATCTTCAGTTCAGGTCCTCCTCCCTTCCTTTATCCTCTCCTTTGCCTTTTCTTTCTCCCCTGCGTCTTTTACCTTGTCTGTCTTTCACGTGTTTCCTGCTATCAGACTCCTCGGCTCCATGCGCCTCCTTCCTGGGCTGCTGTCCCCTTGTTCTCCCCCTCTCCTCTCCCCTTCTGGCACCCCGTGCTGCTGTCTGGCAAGTTTCTTGTATCTGTTCACTCTGACGCCACTCAAGGCTTCCTGTGCTACAGGGCAACATAAATTATGTATCACTCAAATAACTGTCTTACCAAATCTATATTAAACTCCCTCGTTAAGTGTATTTATGATACTGAATTGAAGGGATCCAGGAATCGACTGGCAGGCTGCAGGGCTGAGCTGGAATACAAGATAATTTGTCTTTTTCCAGGTAGCTAGGATGAGGACAAGGCGGGAAGGGTGGTGACAATGGTGGAGGAGCCTCCATCCACAGCTCAGGAGCTGTTTGTGAGTTTGGGGCTCAAGAACTGCTTGGCACCAGCAATTACAATGTGCTGATGCATGATCTCTGACTGCTGAACAGAAGCAGTCGGGTGTGTTTATGTGGGGGGGGACAGCTCTTTGAATATATGGAATTGGGAGTGCACTCAAAAGGATTAGTGGGAACAATTATTTCCAAAGTCAGGATATAGAAGCTGGAGCCTATTCAAGTCACTAGTGTTTTATCCCAGTATTTTGGGGCAGGGAAAAAAAAAAGGGTCAGCGGAAGAGTAAAAAAGAAAAGGGGCAGAAGGGAAGACTAAAAACAGCTTTAGACGAAAAAAATTCAAAGTAGGTTAGCAGAGAAAATGAGTTTATAAAAAATGGAAGAGCAGCCGGGAGGCACAACAGTAACTACTGCATTGTGCTTACAAAGCTAAACACGTTAAGATGAATAAATCCCTGAGCTGGATGGCTTATGGCCCAAAATATTAAGAAAAGCTGGGTCTGATCGCGGGCTGCTGCCAGATCCAAAGAGCAAATGTGTTCATATAAACCATTTTAATACAAAACATTCATAAAGCAAGGTCCTAAAACCGAGCTCCTTCCAAGTCTAAGTGTGTTTGTAGCCAACGCTGAGGGGTCAGGTTGATTTCTAAAACTGAGGGAACATAGTGACAGCTGTACTGGATCAGACCAAAGGTCCAGCTCCCCTCTGACTGTGGTTTGTAGCAGATGTTTGAGGAGGGGAAGAGAAAAATCTTAGAATGGGACAAGCATACAGCAGTGGTCCCTCATGACCTGTAATTCTGTATTTAGAACCGCTCCAGCCCTGGCCTGATGCTGCTTTTCATAGGAGATAGCCCAGGGTTAATTTGTCCTTTGCTGTGTGGCTCAGGGCACCCTATTTGCTTTCTCTGGATTTTAGTTTTCCCTATCTGTAAATAAATGTGCCTCCTCAAATGGGTGATGTGTAGGGGCAGAGAGGTGGGTGAGATCTCCTGTAGAAGTGCAATCTGTTCCTGTGTTGTGAACATAATCCACCTGGGCTGAATTTGTCATGCAGGGAAGCCCCTGAAGCTGCTCAAATCAGGTTATTTTCTCATTCCCAGGTTATGTCTTGCAGCATTTCCCAGGTAAACCTTGGTCCAAGGCACTGGAGCTCAGGTTCTGCACATTTTGAGCTCTACTTGTCCCTGGCCACTCTGAGTGCTCAGGGCTCAGCAGAAAGGAAGCTGTGGGAATCAGGGTGCAAAGAGGGAAGAACGTGGCTGAGGGGTTTGACAGAGCTGCTGGCAGTGCATCCGTGAGCAGTGGGGCTCAGGGGTTCTGGTCTCTCACGTGCCACACACACCACTGGCCATGGTGCCACGTCTCCTCCTCAGGCATTCCCAACAGGTAACCAAGAGAGAGCTCATCCATGCCAGACAGCGCTGGAACACATCAGTGGTAGCTCTGAAAGGGTCTGCCAGCCTAGTGGGAAGCACAGGCAGGTTCAGAGTTACAAAGCAGTGGAAAACACCCAGTGAAATGCCTCAGAGGTGCTCCCTTCTAAGCAGCTGAGGCTGAGCTTTTGTCACTCGGAGCCTGTAAGGAGGGGAGATGCTCAATACAGCAGCTCTTGGCTCCTCTCATCTCTCAGGAGGAATTGCCACTGTAATGCAGGTCAGGAAGGGGTTGCCTCAGTTGCAGAGGCAGGGATATGTCCCACGAGGAGGGGATGCTTCTATTTACAGGATTGAGTGGCACCTAGACACCTCGTCACAGGGTGTTCTGCTGTGGCAGGCACAGGCTTGCTTAGGAGCACTCAGGCAGCTGCAGCAGAAGTAACCCAGAATCTCATCCAGTTTTGTGACAGATGCAGCATTGCCTCCCTCCCTTCAGACTGCAGCTCACTGAGCCCTCGCTCACTGTTGGAATAAAAACCCTCTGCTCTGCCTCCTCCTTTCCAGTTTTCCTCCTTCATTGGAACATTCAGAGTCTTTGGTTCAGGGGGACACAGACAGTGTTTTGGGGACAACATGCACAGGAAATGTTCACGTTTCTCTGCAGTCTTGCTGCTGTTAGCTGAAATTATGTGACTCTGAACCAACAGGAAAATGGAGATGGGGTTTTGTGCCAGAACCTGTATTTTTGGCCATATGAGGCAGAAACCTGAAGCAGACAAAACCTTGAGATGGAATTGCTTCATTGTGTGTGCCTTCACATCAAAAGGCACACACACAAAAAGAAAAAGGCTTCTAGTTTGCAAAACTGGAGATGTGAGAATAGACTATTAGGCTAAAAAAGAAAAGTGGGGGAGGAGAAATTATTTAATTAGATAAATGGTTGGATGAGGCATATTAACTGCTAACTGGGTCACCAAGGGAGCCCTTCCTGTGTTCAGAGCAAAGGAAAAATGCAACACAAGATGCACTCAAACCACTGGACCCAGAAGGAAAATCTGGAATTAGCGGATCCAATGCTGGGTTGCTTTATAAGAGTTTAATAATTTGAAGGCTGGGCCAAAGCCCTGCCTTAGGACACAGTACAGTAAAGCTTGTGGGGGAGGTTTAAGGTGGTTATAGAATGGGAGGTTTTCCTTGGTAATTAAAGATATTAAGTTTGGCTTCTCCTTGTCTTCCTGGAGTTCTTTCAACTCCAGGGTGGGGTCATTCTGTTGTTTGGGTTTATGGCTCACTATATTGACAGAAGGATTCACAGGATGAGATTGGTTTTGCTTTTTCTTCCCATCCTCCAGTCCAGCTGGATGGTGCTGTAAGAGTTAGGTATGCTAAGTCCAGGGCAGTGATTTAATGGGTTATAAAAATTGTCATTGGTGTATCAGTACTTCAAACATAAATTGTGAATTACTGTTGGGCAGAGATCAGAAGTGAAGCAGCTGCTGGGCAGTAATGTCTCCCACTTTGGAAAAATGGTGCTGGGACTTCCCTGTCCAACTTCCACTCTTTGCCCATCTCAGCCTAAGTCCACAATGTTAAGTTAAATTATACTCCACAAGTGTGGCCCTGAAAGCATCACCATTAAGGTACTTTGTTATCCTGTGCCTCTGCTAATATGCTAACAATTTTTTTTCCCAGTGGATAATGAATTTGGATAGAACTATAACTAAATAGGGTTATATGCCTTCTAGGCATTCTAGGTTAGGAAGTATTGCAAACGTGCATTGAATAATTTGGAAACTTCTCTGCCCAGCTGGACAGCAGGGAGTGAAGTTTAGGGACAAAGGTTCAGAAATTGTAGCTCTCTGCTCTTCGAAGATGCTAATAAAACTCATTTAAGATAGTTCTGGAAGTATCCATACAGTAAAAGAAATGCAGCAATTGTAGAGCTCTCTCCCTCTCATTTTCCTCACTGCTAATTATCTATTAAATTTTAATTTTGTTCTAATTTTATGCTTTTGTATTGCATTTTAAATAATACACAAGACCCTGGACTAAGTTGTGACTGGAAGGTAACAGTGAATAATGTTTACAACAAAGCATGGGAGGGGAACTCTGTAAAATGAGCAACTTCAGAAGTTGATCATGCATGTAAAACTGGCCCTTATTAAATTTGATGTATTCTTTTAATGTTGTTGTAGCCCTAGATTGTGTTCCTTTGAATACTGGATACAAACCACGTGAAACACATTCTTCCCATAAAATTTCTCCTCAGTTAAAACCTTCTCTCCTGCTTTGACACTACAAGTCCTGAATGTTAATTTTAGCCCCCTGAAGCCTTCAATTTTTCTTTCCTGCACTGCAGGAAGGACACTGCAGTAGGGCTTGGAGAGGTTTTATATTTTGGGCTCAGTTTCTCATGCAGCTGATGCTGTAGCTGTTCAGTTTTATGTAAAAGGAATATTAAAGATCAGATTAGAGAGTGGTTTAGAAATAAAATCTGCCTTAACCTAAATTCTGTGCAACCTCACTTGCTGACAGGGCACAGAATGCAAGCAAGCAAAGCTTCATTCTCCTATTTCAGTTTTTAAAGCAATGACTTAGAGCAATTGTGCTGTGAAAGGAGTGTTCCTGTATAGCCTTAAATGGTGAGGGCCTGCTTGTCTCAGGTCTGGCAGGAAAAGGAACCTACACCATCACTTTCTACCCCAAGTCATAGACAAAAAGGGCTAGGGTACTACATCTCAAGATTGGACTGTTTGAGTGAGCCAGAGAGTGGTGCTTGATGCTTCCAGAAGTGCTGAGGGATTTCTGGATTACTGAAATGGAAGGAGTTAGGAAGCATTGAGGGGTCACTAAGAAAGCTGGTGTGGCTGAGGCTGTGCTTGTGAGAAGGCTCTGCCCACAGCAGGTGTGTGGGGAGGGATCAGGAGCCTGGCTCCTGCCTGGTCAGTGGAGCCAAGGTGTCTTGGATGGGTTTGTGTCTGCTCAGGAGCCTGGCTCCTGCCTGGTCAGTGGAGCCAAGGTGTCCTGGATGGGTTTGTGTCTGCTCAGAGCAGCAGTACATCAGACCTGGTTACTGCTACCCATCCAGCATTCCAGACTCATGGAAGCAGTAACTGATTTATAAATCTCCCACTTCAGATTTAACTTCAGTGGTCTCTCCTAACCATTAACTGGATGTTGATCCTTTTAATGAGCCTAACAGGGCTGGAACTTCAGGTATAACCAGTGGGAACTCCTCAGCCACACCACCTTCCTTAGGCAGCTGTTCCAGGCAGCAGTGCTGGAAAATACTGCTCTCTGAAAAATTACACTGTCTGGGGCCTTACCAGTCACCTGAAGGGAGGTGGATGGAAATAAACTCCAAGATTCATTATGCTGATGTTTGTAAAGTGTCACAGGAGGTACTTTGCATCGGGGAAGCCAAAGCAATGTTTAAGCAAATGGCTGTGGAATGTCCTTTTGCCTGCAATTATTTTCAGCCAGGGACCTGTTTGGTGTGTGCCTGGCTCGATGGCCAGCTGTGTTCCTGCTGAGAGCTGTGGGGAGGGAAGAGCCACTGACCCCCTGTAGGAAATAGGAGCTGGAATTCAGGGGGCAGCCCGGGGCTGTGGCTGCCTGTCCAAGGGTGCTGATTAATAACTCCTATTGGCTTTGGATTTGGCACAATTTCAGCGTTTGTGTGGATCTGAGGCAATCTGCTCTAGTGTAATTAATTAAGATTAATTTAATTAGACTGTAAAAATAAATTAAGGGAATCAGAGCCCAGTTCAGCTGAAGCTGTGCTTGCTTTGACAACCAAAACAATGCCTTTGAATCAGTTTCCTTAAATTAATCTCAAACAAGGAGTTTCCCTGTTCAGTATCCTTTCTGATAACAGAATTGTCTTCTGAAGGAAGAATGTTACCTCAGTACATTGGAGAGGAAAAAAATCCCCCAAAAAACCAAAACCACACATGCGGGCACCCCCTGAGATAAGGTAAATAGAGAACTACACCTCAGTTATTGGACACACCTGGTAGTTGTGAGATTAGTTAGTGATGTCTGAGATTATAGCTGCAACTATGGATGCCCAAGATGAATGAAATTATCACTGCTGACAAGCCAAGGGAGCTCAGATGGACATCCAGATCTGTCATAGAGCTCATATCACTCAGATGTGTCACATCTTAATGTGCAAAGTGAGACAAAACATGCAGGCCATGGCCAGGAAAGAATTCAGGAGTGGTCATTGTCTCTAGCTGTGCTGTCAGCTCCACTGCAGTTGCTGATATGGCACCTGCACTTTTGAATTTGTGTTCTCTTATCACTGACGCACTGGAGGGTTTGGCAGGTGATTCACATACCCTGGTTCACAATTCATCCTGGGTGAAGTTTGCAGAAGAAGATATTATCTTTGGTGTCATATGCATGTGAAGAGAACCCAACCCATGATCAGATTCTTTCCTAGCAAAAGTTTTCCTTGCTGTGACCTAAAGACTTCTGCCTGGAAAGCTGGGATGGAGATTTTGTTCTGGCAGTTTTTGCACCATCCCATCACTTATTTCCATGTGGTTTATTCAGGTTATGTATTAATTAAGCAATCATTTAGTGACACCTTGCTCTCCACTGCTTCCAGTACAACTTGGTATAGCAAGACATCAGTCATAACAATTACCAAAGAAAAAGAAAAGAAATCAGTTCATGGTATTTTTTGGTAATTGTTATAAAAGCCCATGAACTGATTTTTTTTTTTTTTTGGGGTGGGGGGGTTGGAGGGGAAGGGAAGCATATCCAGGGCAGAAAATCCCAGCAGCTTTTTCCCTTTCAAACAGTTATTTTTGATGAAAGAACCATGGAGTGCCAGCACAGTTGATGGCTTTGAAATGCCAGCAAGAGCTGTGCTGAGGCATCCTCTGTACTTCTTAGACACCTGAATGAGAGCCACAGACCTCTCTGAAGAGACAGGAAGGCCCATGTGTCAAAAGCTCTATTTCTGGAGCTTACATCCTTCACGCCAGGAGATTGTCACAGCAGTGGCACCACTGTCCTGCTCTAACCCTTGAGCTGCTGCAGCATTCATCTGTGGAGGCTCAGGGCCCAGCCAGGCTCCCCTGGCATTAATGGAACGTGTCATTGATCTTGTGGTGGAGTAAAAAGCTGCATCCTACAGCCTTGTGAGCAGCAAAGGCCTGCTGGAATCTGATGCCTGTAGTCCTGCAGCACCTTGGAATGTCCAGCCGCTTTCCAGGGCCAGCCTACACTGTCATTGTGCATGTTTACCTTCACAGTACAAACAAAACGAGGTGTATTTATTGGAGGGGTAAACAGGTCCCCTGCTCTGCCCAGAAACCAGTTGGGTTAGTCAGCTGGGTGTTGACAGGAGAGGGAAGGAAATCATTATGAGAGACTGCGTAGCAGGCATGATAATGAGCCATGTGGTTGGTACCAAACAATAGAGGCTTGTGTGGAGCCTGGGGAATGCAGAGATAATTTTACCTCTCCAAACAGGAGGGCATCAAGCTGTGCTTCCCTGCCTGGGAAGTAGGTCAAGAGGAAGTGCACTTTCAATTCATATTCATCTCATAATTATTTCACGTTCTCGAGAACAGTATTTCTGTCAAGGGGAAGCCGCCTCCGTGGCCAGTCTCGTGGAAGAGCAATCCTCCCCTCAGAGCAGCAGCATGCATATTTGAAGCTTTCAGCACCAGCATCCATCAGCACTTCCTTCCACATGAGCTCTCCCTGCACTTGTGCTCCGAGTCCTGACCTTGCCCAGCCTCACGGTCACTCCAGGGGTGCCTGGTGCCAGCACCACTTTGCACTTGCCAGTGCAGCTCAGGGGAGATGGGATCCGTGCTGCTCCTGGCACTGAGGGTTTGGAGGTCATCGGGTCCAACCCTCTGCTCAAAGCTCAGCCAAGTGTGGAGATACCTGAAGTTCCTCGGGGTTATATCCCTGAAGTGGTAAACAGATGGAGTCTCCAAAATCTCTCTGAGCAACCTGCTGCAATGCTTGGCCACCATCAGAGAGATTTATTTTTTTTTATAGAAGTCTCAAGGGTGTGTTTTAGAGATGGATGCCAAGGGTTAATTTAGGATAAATCTGTATTAGACTGGGTGGAGAACAAGTGTTCTACAGTCAGCCACGGTACCTGTTTTTTTGGTTTGTAGGAACCAATAGATATACCTTGCATAGATTTATCTGTATCTCTCTAGATTTATATTTCTGAAGTAGAAGAGAGTCTTTCCCAGCAAAAAGTCAAACAGTTATGTTCAAAGTAAATTTTCCCATGATTTGAAGGAATGTGTAAAGGAACAGTGAGGAGAATAAAACAAAACCAGCTAAGCTTCAAGAACTGTGACAGTGTGACAACTCTAATTTAGCATTCAGCTGTAGAGAAGTATAAACATGAGACTAAATGCAGCCACTCCAATTTGACAAATCTTCTGTTGTATACTGAAAAACAATAGACATAGGATGAGAAATGCTACTGTTATAAAGCACTTTCCTTTCAAGCTGCAGTGTATCATCTCCACATATGGCAGTTACTAATGCTTCCTTTAAAAAGTGACCTAATTTTTAAAAAAGAATTGCCAATAGCACAGAAAACCAAATCTGCTGCACCAAATTGTGTATGTTCCAGATCTTTTTCTGTAGTAAAATATTTAGTAGCTAGTTCTATTCTCTGCCCCAGTTAAACCTTTTTATTTTTCATAAAACTTTCTTGGTTTCACCATAACTGAGAAGTAGTTGCAGTATTGTTTCATCATCCTGTTTCCAAGATAACTAAATTGAAGTCCAGTGGGAATAGGACTACGTGGGTGTTATTTTAGTCTGGAAGGAGATTTAAAACTTTAAAATGAGCTCAGAAAGGAGGCTGGGTTGATGAAAATCAATAATCTTTTTTATTCCTGCACTGGAATTACTTCTCCTGTTGCATTATACACGAAACACAAACCCCAGCCCTGGCCTCAGTTATATGGCCTGAAGTAACAGTAGTGTCCTGGGATGAAGAAGCCTTTCCCTGACATTGACAATTGTCATTTTCCTCCTGACAGATCCACGTTTACTGCATTCCCCAAACCCTTGATTCCTTCTGCTCTGTTTTCAGTTTTTCCTGGCTCCTAGCCATTTTTACCTGTATTGTGCACTATTTTATTTCCCTACAAATGGCAGCATTAAAATCAAGCAAGAAGCTATAACACTGGAGCAAAATTTCTCCAATGTTTATTAGGAGAACTATTTTCCCAAAAGTTCTCTTCCTTTTTTCCTTCTTCCCTCATGCTATTGCAGACAACTTGAATTAAGGAGAAAAAAAAGGAGAAAAAACCCAAACAAACAAAAAATCCCCACCACCCAGAAAACAAAACCAGAAAAGCTATTTAGGAGTTGTGCTTATGCATAGCTGGATTCTCCTTTTGTTGTGTGCTCTCATACTTGCCCTCAAACAAAAAAAGTTTACCAAGAATTAGCTTTATATTCCTACCACATTTTTGCTTAATCAGTGCTCAGCTGTAATCAAGATTACTCTAATTTCATAATCATTAGCCCTTTCAGCTCTGGTGAACTTCTGCATCATCACATATACTTGTGCTTTGCTTCCTCATAGTTCTCAAACCCAGCATGTCACAGGAAGGAGGAATGAGGCAACTTTGTTCTGTTCTCAGTTTTTTAGGGGACACTGCACGTTTTCCATCTTTCACCAAGGCACTCCTAAAAATCTGGGAAGGTAATTCTCTGCCTCAGTGTTTTCCCCCAGGACTCCCAGGCCCAACACAGCTGGACTAACAGCACATTTAATTACCAGTGCTGTTAATAAAGCACTGAAAGTGCTTCTGGAAAGTTTAATAGGAATGAGTAAGTACTTGGTGTTTTAGTGCTTATTTAAACTTCTAGGCTTTTTAATCTCATTTTCCCAGTAGCCTCTCTTTTCTTTGGTAATAATGCCTAAAACATATTTCCAATAATTTTCAAGCTGAGTAGAGCTGGTTAATTCCTAGAAAGGAGACTGCCTGTTCAAGCTTAGTAATTCCTGGTAATGACTCTGTAATTAGGGTGAATGAGAACAGGACCTGAACCCTACTGCAGCATATTCTGAAGAGACATTGAAAATAATCTCAGTTTTTCTTGTTAGGAAAACAAGAAATATTAGGATGTTAAATGAAGAACTTTCCATCTTCTGACTTGTCTAAGGAAAGACACAAGATTTACTCTCAAGTCTGTTTTCCACCTCTCCCTCTAGCCTTGTGTGTGATGCTCCCCATGGCCTGTTTTGCACAGCAACCAAAATACTGATGAATGAATGTGTTTGGGAAGAGAAGTTCGGACAGAAGTTGCGAGAACTAGACAGGAAAATGCGAATGAAAACTGGAAATTATTCTAGGGAACTTTACTAGATGACTAAAAACCACAATTTCATAATCGTGAACAAGGATATCTTTGGTTAGCGGCACCTCCTTATTAAGTGAGGAAGTAAAGGCAGCTATTAAAAATATATCAGATAAGTGGGGAAGAGGAGAAGAAAGAGGAAGGAGGCAGCAATTATGTGAATTAGAGCCTGTGGAAATATAAAGAAAGGAAAGACTTGAAGGGGAGCAAAAGAAACCTCTGCCTTGCAGCCTAAGGACAGTAAGGCATTTTAAAGGGAAACAGCAATAAAATACTTTCTACCAATAGTATGGCTCACTTGCTTAGCAGAAGATGGTGAAAGTCTTAGTGATTCAGGAATAGCAGAAACACTCAGTAGTTCTCTTTCGTGTTTAAAGAGAATCAGGACAATGTAATGAAGCATCACAGGAATGCAGAAATACTTTTCAGCCCTCACAAATAGCCATGAAAGATGAAAACCAGCAGCCAAGAAGGACAAAAAAATAAACCCCAGCATGCCTAAACAGCAGCAGATAAGCAAGAGAGCTGAGTGAGGGACACAGCTTTCTCTTGCTAACTTTTAATAAGTCTTTGAGCAACGAGGAAACTTTTGAGTCTAGAGGAGGGTTACCTCAGAGAGGGGCAAAGCAAGGTGACCTCGGTAATCCTGGCTCAGCTTCTTTGATAGCAGAGGGAAAATAATGAGAAAGTTTGATATGGGAATCAACAAGCAGAGCAGGAAAGGAAATAGAAAATATTGTGCTCAGTATAAAGTGAGGTTTGGCTTTTTGGGCATTATTTTTGTGTTTCAGAAAATATTCATTTGAAAATATTGTGTTAAATGATACCCTGTCAGATTTCTTGCCCTTCCAAGCCCTTTAGGAGCCCCACTGATGTGCTCTGTTGGCCAGAATTAGTTGGTGCTATAGCTGGCTTTGGCACAGATGCTGAGTGCTCGAGCTGGGACCATCCAAACTAGGATTGACATGTTGGCTGCTGCTGAGGCACTTCAGTATTTTTATCTGTGTCGTTTCTTGAGCCCAAAGCTGGCTTAAAATAAGTGTTATAAAATACCCTTGCAGGCCTGGAGAATAGAATATGTGAGAAGCAGCTTGTGACAGAGGGCATGTGGGCCATCAGTATGGCTAAGGGAGCAAGTGAAACTAATGCTATTTAACAAATATCTATTGGTGTTTATTTGTGGAGATTGGGAAGGCAAGAGGGGATCATTCAGCTTTGTGTGTCACAAAGTGAAACCAGCCTCAGCTGAGCCAGTATGAATGAGTAACTTGATTCTAATCAGCATGGCCCTGTGCCAGGTAACTTTGCCAGGCCAGCTTGCATTGATATGGCATGAAATAATAAGGCTTACTGTAACTATTTTTCATATCTAGTCTTTCTAATAATTGCTAGGTACAACTCGAGTGAAATAAAGCCTATGAACATTAAGAACCATCCAACTGGAAGGCAGTTCCAGAAATGAATTTAAGGATCCTCATGGAAATAGCACTGAATGTGAGCTTGCTGTGGGACATAGCAGTTCTACTGTGATGAGAGGAGCAGAGCTGTGTTCATAAGATTAATTTGTTTAATATCACAATGACATGAGAAACTTGCTCACAGCTGAGAATCCTATAAGATGGAGAGTGCACAGAAAAAAAAAGCCATACAAATTATGAAGATGCTGTAAAATGCCTTGTGATAGGAAACTGCAAGAGATCCAGCTGTCCTGCTTAAAAGAAAAGTTAATTCAGATTTGATAAATATCAAGTACTAAACCAACTTTGTAATATTGCTGGAGAATGCATACAAACCTCCCTCCAACAGGAAGCTGAATTGAGGTTAAGTTTAAACTGAAAATGAGGACAGGGAGATAACTTGCCAAGAGAGGAGGTAAATTCTCCATCTCTTGAAATCTTTAAATCAAGATGTGACACCTTCTTGTGCTTCAGTCAAATACCAGTTACTGGATTTGGTACAGAAGCAGCCAAGTGGTGCAGCATCAGCCTTACTCAGAAGGCAACACTGAATAATTCAGTGAGCCCCAAGGACTCTTGAGTATCTGTTTCTCTTCCTAAACTTTTGTAATGTATTGCTGTACACTGGTAAACTTGAGTCAGCTTTGCTGCTGATATAGCAGCAATTCTACCAGCCTATGGCACTGCAGGTGAAGTCAGATTTAGCCAATTCTTCAGGTTAATCAAGTAACCTGTTTATTGCCTTTGTTCAAACAGATATGTAGGATCAGGATATCGATGCTGAAAAGTGTAAATTTAAGAGATTCCAAAATCAAGGGTGTTTACAAGGACCTTGCCATGTGATGATGACAAAGTACATTTCTCTTAACACGGTGTGGTTTTTTTAGAGAAGCTGTATTTTCCTTGCAGTGACTTCTCTGCTTTTGCATAGCTTCCTGCCAGAGAACAGCACACATTCTGAAGCCTCTGCCATATATCTGTATCATTTATTAGTTTCCTCTCCATAAATAATCTAGCATGGCTTTAAAAGACAATAAATTGTAGAGTTAAATAAATAGACAGTAAAGGCAGTGCATCATTCAGATCTGGTTGTGTCCTGACATCAAAAGTTTCTTTTGTTGAACGGATTCACCTAGCTATAATGAAATCCCAAAGATGGAACTGGTGGGTCAGCAGGATTAGGCAAAGCTTAATTGGGTTTATGTCCCTTGAAAAGGCAGTGGAACTGCACTCATACCACTGCAGTTGCATGACAAGCTGGGTGGGTATTGAAGCACCTGAAGGATCTGCTTGACTTGTCTTTTCCTGCTGTGGTTCCTTCAACAGAACACATCTGCCTGCTGTGCTGCAGCTGAGCCTGCCCTGCCAAACTGTACACGGCAGAATTCTGCAGAGATCTCTGCGTAGCTGGAGTAACACAAAAGCACAGTGGCAGAGGAATAGTCACTGGAGTAACACAAAAGCACAGTGGCAGGGGAATGGTCACCATGTGAGTCAAACCCTGAACCCAATCCTCTTTTGCCCTTCTGCAGTGCAGCCAGGTGCAGCAAGGCATTGATGCCCTGGTGAGAGCCCCCAGGAGCATCCAGCTCCAGGGCCACCAGCACAGGACACATGCTGCCCTGCTGGGGCAAGTCCTGAGGAAGCCACTGAGCTGATCCCAGGGCTGGAACTCCTCTCCTATGGAAACAGGTTGGGAGAGCTGGGGTTGTTCAGGCTGGAGAAGAGAAGGCTCTGGGTAAGCCTTGAGAGAGTGGGAGAAGGACATTTTCCAAGGGCATGCAGGCATAGGACAAGGGTGAAGGGCCTCAAGCTGAAGGAGGACAGGTTTGGAGTAGGTATTAGGAAGAAATTGTTTACTATAGGGGTGGTGAGGTGCTGGAACAGGTTGCCCAGAGGGTTTGTGGACTCCCCATCCCTGGAAATGTTCAAGGCCAGGCTGTATACAACCCAGTGAGTCCCTGCCCATGGCAGGGGAGTTTCAGCTCTCCCCATGCTGTGACTCTTTGAAGAGGTAAACCTTTCGAGAACAGGTTAGAAAGGGGCTGGTTGTTAGAATGTACTGGAACAGTGTGACTAGTAGCTGGTTTTAGCTGGTAAATACCCAACTCTTGCTGGTGTTTACCTGTAACAACCTCAATTACATGCTCTAGCAACCATCACTGAATTTCTCGTCGTGTTGTTAAAACACTTCTGTTCAGCTGGAAAAAACTTGCATCTCAACCAAGAGTTATGTATAATCAATAATTTCATGGTAGATAACTGTGTTTAGGTCTTCCTCTGTTTCTCAAGATAGAGAAAGGAAAAGGTTTTGGGCAGAATATCTCAGTCCTCCACACTACAATCTCATAAAATCTGAACCCCTCTGTTTTATTAATCAGTGTACTATAGGCACAAAGTGTTTGTTCAAGATATCTTGCCCCGTTTTTGGAATTTGCTGTGTGTTTACTAAGACCACACACTCGGTGGGTCTCACAGCACTAGGATTGCAGAGTGCAGGGAGTACAGATACTGCTGTGAGAGCCAGTGCCTTGGCACTGGGAATGTCCAAAGCTGATCGTGTGAGTGCCTGCAGCCTGGGGTGAGGAGCCAAGCTTCTCAGCAGAGAGCTGTAACTGATCCAGACCTCGTGTGGCTCGGATCCAGAGGAGAGTGTGTAATGTGCACTCATTACTTGGTTACATTCGCTTTGCTCTGATCTAGGAGGATGATGCTAAGTGCTTCAAAATGGTCTGTGAAAGAAAAGTTAAAGGGGAGAAATATCCTCTGTTATGTTGAGAGAAAATGCTTCAACTACTCCAAAAGTATTTTAAATGTTTTGTGACATAAAATACCAGGTCAATCAAACACAAAATAAAGAGCTATTTCAAAGTGAAAACATTTAAACGGAAAACTTTCACAAATTTTGGTGCTCTCAACACAGTTTCAAAAAGATTCATTTGAATTTTTTCCAGTGGAAAGCTATTCCATAGCAAGATTTTATTCTGACTAAAACTTATAGCTGAGCTGTTACATTGCTGCAAGTAGATGTTAACAACGCTTGTTCAATATTTCATCAGCAGCTCTTTCAGGACTCTGAGCTGCCTGGGGGAAAAAATACAAACCCAAAAAACCTCCAGATTTCCTGTGAAATGTTCATATGTCACAGTTGTCAAACTGGCAATAGCAACACCAGCATATATTTGGAAATATGGACTTTTTTTTGTTTGAGGAGAACTCTTCGTTCCAAAAAAGACTATAAAATCATTCCAGACTACAGAGGAAGAAGTAACTTCCCTTATGACCTGCTTTGTAACAAACCCATATTGTCCACATGTGTAGCCCCACCTGATAATATTCATGTTCAATGGTTTACAGATCATAATCAGAAAAGAAAATGGAGAATAACTGAATAGCAGCTGCTCAGGAGAATATTCATCAATTTAGATCACAACTCAACAATGTGGTTCAGAAAACATAGTCCAACAGTTGGAAACACATTGAAAATGGTTTAAATATTTCCTTGTTTTTCATCTTGGCAAATACATCCATAGAAAAGAGGCTGCTGGACAATTGCATAGAGACATTGAATGCATGCCACTGGTGAATAATAGCATATATAGTGGACACTGATTCCAGAAGAAATTTTCATGTGTTGAGCTATCAAATTATATTTTGGCAAAAAACTTGGCAGTTAGTCTTACATTTTGTGGTCAAATGATGTCAGCCTCTGTGGACCAGCTGGGCCCACAGAATGAAGAATTAAGGGCTTGCTATCAAAAATACCCTGTCCCTGTGGATAGTCAGGTCACTGGAATGTTAGCAAAATCACTGCAGTGGATCTCAGCTTTTCCAGCTCCAGCTGGGGTAAGAAATGGCTGCTACTGCAAACAGAGCATGAGGACTTTTCAAAATGCATTTAATCCCTTAGAGTATGCCTAGAAATGGAGGGGGAAATAGAGAAAGCACTTCTTACCTCAGCTATGTGTTTGACAGTTAAATGAACAAGCAGCCCCATTCAGACTACCTTGAGTTCCTGGAGAGCTTGCAAGCCTGCACTCTCAGGAGTATAACCTTGAACTGACTGAGAAATCACTGCCTTGTGGAAATGGCATCTCCATATGAGAGAAATTATTGCAGCTACCTGGAAAAATGCACAGGAAGGACCTTCCTGGCAGTTCTTTTCCTTTGGGAATCCAGGCCCCCACAGAGAGGTAGACCACAATGAAATCTGACAGTAGTGTCCAGTACCAATGGTTTTCATTCTACTCATTTCTTTCCATGCCAAAGACCCCCCCCAAACCCATCTCTGCTACTGTAGCAGGAGGTTATGCAATGTGCAAGCCTTGCAGAGGTGTTGGGAAGCTCCTGAGGAGTGCAGTAGGTGCTGCTCCACCACCCTTTCCCCCCATGGCCCCACATACCACAATCATCTCTGGAAGCAGTGTTCTGTCAGTGTCCTGCTGCGTCTTGGCACTGGGGACCCAGAGGGAGTCGATCATCCCAGTGGGAATGTTTACTGTGTCTTGAAGATGTCCCAGCTGAGATGATTTAACTATCTACTTCCAGCATCCCTTCATCAAAGCCAGTCGGAAAAGGCTCACGTGGCTCCCTGTGGAAGCCCTCATGATGGGGATGGGGTTGACAAAAATGCCTTATTTGCCTAATGGCTGCCTCCAGGCCTGCCCCCACTGCTGTGCTCCTTGTGCCCATGCTTCATCCTGCCACTGCCTCCGGGCTTATCAAGCATCTCACCCATCTCCTCTTACTCACATCTCTGCGTGTTTCCCATGGTGCCATGTGTTCTTGGGAGCTTTGGTTTGGTACAGCAAGTAATCTTGTGTGCTGCTGGTTTTTTACTATTATTATTATTATTATATTCTGCAGGTACAAAGAGATTAGCAAGTCTTGGTAGCATGAAGGAGGGAACAAAGAGAGAGCTTTTGGGGAGAAAAAAAGGCTATTGATGCAAACGAATCAAAGTTGGCATCAAGTTTCGTAATTCAAAACTGCTATCAAGTCAGACTCAAAGGAATCAGGAAAATAAACCTCTGCAGAGTACTGAAGTGAAAGTTAATCACATATTTCTTAATAGCAAATTATTAGAAGCAATGTTGCCTTAATCAGGCTAAGGTGAGTTATCACCCCTGCCGTTCAGCAGCACTATCAAACTCCCCTGGTAAGGACTAGACTGATATCCAGCAGATGTGGTAGGCTGACCCTTGTAAATCATCTTCTTCCTACCGTAAGAGTAGCCTTAGTGGTACTGGTAAGTAAGTGGGACTCATTGAAATCTACTTGAGAATTAGAAAGGCAAGAGGGGTTTTTTTTCTGAGTAAGATGGAGAAACTATTTTCCTTTCATTTCCCTTCCCAATAAATCGAGTGTGACTCAGGGAAGTCTGGAAAACCCACATGAGCTGAAAGGCTGGATACCTGTTAGGAACTCAAGTGAAAGACCAAGAAAGGCTTTGTAAGTGTCAGCATCATGTGTTTCTGGAGTGCTTCTTGCTTTTTCTCATATACAAGTCATAGGAGGGAACTGATAATTTCAAGCTCAAACCCTCTCAGTGACAACAAATAGAGTCAAAATATGAATCTGCTTTGTACCCTCAGGAGGGAAGTCCCTTTCTCACAGAGTGGAGGTTGAAGAGTTCCAGATGTCCTCCAGGTTATAGGCAGAGGTACTGAGTGTAAATCATGCCTTTCTTTCTGACCCCTGTGGGTTTGGCTGGAAATGCAAATGTCCTTGCTATTTCACACTTCAGATATTTAGCAATGCTTCTCACACTGAGAGAAGTTTTAAATCAGCAATTTAAAAACCTGAAAGAAGAAAGGCTAATACCCATGTTATTCTTAATTAGTAAGGCAGAGCAATTGTGTATAACTAAATCAGAGCCTGGAGTGTGAATTTTGCAGGAGTTACAAAGTGATGATTAATCCCTAAATGAGGATTCCTCTCCTGTTCTTTAAAATCAGGGATTGTTCTCTCTCTTAACAGAGAAAAAACTTTGTTAAATTATGTTTGCCAAATCCTACTGGCAAATATTCTGACTGGTAAAGACAAAAACTCTTGTGCTATTAATGCATCAAAATTAATTATGCCAGTATAACTGGTTATCTTTGGCAGGGGTACAGAGCTTGAGGGACCAGACATGGCACTGCCCTCTTTGTTACCATGGCAGACAATTATGAAAGGACTACAGATCTGGACTTGCGTAACTCAAAAGCAGTTCTGACCAGACTGTACATTTCCAGGTTAAGAGTAAAGGAAATATTCCTTTCTCAAAAGCTGTCATTTAGGACCCAGAAGGAATCTGACCCACTTGCAGGGGAAAAAAAATTACAGTTGAAAGAGATACGATCAATGTTGTACTACAAAGGAATTTTCACAAACCACTCTGAAAGGTTCACATGATGTGCACTTACCCTGGTACAAGGTGGTAAAAGTAACCTAGGTATGGCATGAGGTTGGTATTTTTAGCTTGAACTTCTCTGGCCATATCTTCTATATTTGGGGCTGGATATGCAAGCAACATAGTGAGCTGCTTCCGTGAGACTGCAGTAAACTGTTCAGCCTGGGCAGCATGGTGTGGGCTGCCTAAGATGGTATTTGTTGCTTTAGACAGCTGCTCTTCTTGAAATTGAAGCTTGGTCAAATCGTGATCACTTACAGGTACAGCAAGGTAAACAAATAACATCTGGGATGTGGAAATCTCTCTTCTACTTCCCAAGAACGAAAAGCACCTCTTTTGATCATCCCATGGGTGCAAGGCTGCAGAAACTTCATCAGGAAGCGGCAGGCAACAGTGAGCCTGATACATAAAGAATACCAGCAAAATACTCAGAAAGGTTTTGTGTCTCCTGACTACAAAGGAACTTCCTCAAAGCTATCTGCAGAGCTGCCTGCAGTCAGTAGTTGAAACACACTGCCAGGCAGCGTGCTCTGCGTGTGCCAGATGTAAGCAAGCAGTGATTTATGTGTGCAAATGCCTCTGTGAATACGTGCACACGAGCTCAGAGGGAATTTAACATGTGAGCTTTCGAAAACTTGAATTCTGAGTTGCTTCCCACAACTCGTTTGTTTTTTCACATTAGAACAGGCTCTGCTTCTGAAAAGATACAGAGTGGGACTTCACAAGAAGCTGAGGGGATAAAAGTTTTAGCTCAGTAACAAATGGAGGTGAATGCTAGTGAATCATCTGCTGAGTTTTGAGGGCAAATGGCTGGACAAGATATTCCAAAACATTCTTTTAACACCACAAAAATCTCTCTGATCTCTGACCATAACTGTAGGGCTGTTAAAAAGCAGAATCTGGAAAGATGGGAGCAGTTCACTTTCTCCAAATTTAGCTTCCAAATACAGCTGCTAAGACCAATCTGCAAACTTTTAACCTGTGTCTAACAACAGCACTTCCACATCTGTCACCTCTGCACAGGAACTGAGTGCCAAAAGGAACAAGCACACGTGCATTTGTAGGGAGGCAAAACCACTCCAGTAATGCTGCTGTTGAAGGTCCTTTAAGGATTCTGACCAGGTGCCCTCCAGGTCTAGGGTAAGCAAAACTGGACGGGGAAAATGGACTTGCATGCTGCAGTGACTCATGGTGTTTGGTGAGCTTCTCTGTATTTTAGCCTAGTGATAGGTGCTGTTTCAAGCCACAGGGAAGCCATGTGGGTATAACTGATAGTGAGTAAAGCATTACACAGCTCTTAGAGGCTGGGATTCCTTCCCATCATGGTCTGATCAACCCATAAAAGCTATTCCAGTTGTGTGTCATCAATTCTAATTGCCCCTCTTCATTCTTTTGTGGTATTGTATAGTACAGCTCTAAGAGGCCAGAATTATTCTCTCTCCTGCATGTGCAGCCGAATACAATTTTGGGATTACACCAATTATTGTGCTAATCTGCTTCCTGTCTTGGCTGAATTATCTCAGAAAGTAGCTATGGTCAGCAATAAGAAGAACGTGAAACTAGCAGCCACAGAGTATCTTCTGTACAGCTCTGAGGGTTACACCTTGTAGCTATGGTGATCTAAGAGTCCAGAGCAAATGCTTCTGCTGTGAGTCTTGAGCTCTCTTGTGCTTTCGCTTTCCTAAGCCTCTGTTCTGAGCCCGTCCAGCTCAACAAGCTAAGCTAAATTAAAATAAATAAATAAAATTTTTGAAAAATTAAAACCAGACCATTTTCTCCAGCTTTATTGAGCTGAATTGTCTGTGAGAAGGGTTTGGCAAATTCCAGCACAAGGGCAAGGTGGGATGTGTCTCTGGGAGCAGGAGATAAGGAGGGAGCAAAGGGTCATAGGCTGAAGTGGAGCAGGCTTCCCCCTTTTGGGAGCAGCAGGCCATTAGATCATCCTGATATCTAATCTTTGTGCTCGTTAGTCACTGCTTAGACTGGGGGTGTCTTGACAAAACCTTTCGTTGCTATTGTTGTTACCCTTATGACACAAAGGAAACATGACTGGTTTCTCATAATTCCCTCCATGGAAGCAGTGAGAAGGAATTTCAGTGTCTCTGTACCCCAGGCAATGAGTACTCAACAGCTCTTTCCGTCTGAGAAGAGGGCTGGGCTGGGAAATAAGAGTGATGTTGACTCTGAAAGTGGCAACAAAGAGCAAGATGTAATCCTCATGTGAAATATAAACTGAGAGACCCTGAGGAAAGGAACCACTTATCTCAATATATGTTCTCCTATGTTACCTAAGATCACTTAGGTAAGGTCAGGGCAGCAACATTTGATGATACATTCATGCCAAAAAGTCGTATGCAGTCCAATTCAGCCATAAAAACTGTTAATGATGTAGTAGAAGCTGTATTTCACTGCAGGTTTTGCCACTGTGACACCACAGGCAACATCTTCATAGTATGGCATATGAAATATAGGCTGAGATTCATGTGTGTCCCAGAGTGATGCAGAATTTCAGGTTTTGTGGGAGGTATGCACACTGTGGAATAGCTGCCCTGCAGAGATGAGCTCACAGTGCAAAGTGAAAGTCTGGATCCAAAACTTCCAGCAGGTCCCCAAGAGCCCACACCAACCTCTTACTTCCAGTCCGTAATTTTTCATGCACTTATATACAGTTATATACATATTTAAAGCTCAGACTAGTCTCAGAAAACGTACAAGAGCATGCCAAGAAGGAATTGAAGCACAGCACATAGAATTTCACCTTAGAGTAAAGTAGGTGTGAATGAACTCGCCAAGTGCTCTGTGTATTTGCACAATGTCATCATTGGTTACCTGCTTTGTGTGCAGCTGCTCAGACTGTGGGTGTGCAATGGCAGCAGCTGATTTACTGAAAACGTTAAAAAATACATTACAATGCCTATGTAAGCTCACCATGAAGAATGATCCCAAGCTTGCCTTTACATGTTAACTCTTTCTGCATGCCCTCTAAGGTCTGTACACAATAACCTGTTTCCTACATCACCAAATCAGTGACAATATCTGTGGAGCACCAGTTCCATTACCCCTCCTCAAGAAGCTCGTTCATCATTTGCAGTGAGCCTTAGATAAAAGACTCTTCCTCTGTGTAAAATATTATTATTGTTGTTGTTAGGCTAGTGTTTTCAGAGGGTTTTATTGGAACCTGGTGTCCTGCCAAAAGTAACACCCTGGGAATCTTTCAACAACTGTTCCTGGGTGTTCTGTAGATTATTGCTGTTTTCTCATACACTGTCCCTGGGAATTACATTCTCAGATTAGAAAAACGTCCATCCTCTTCCCTCTGTGAAAAGAACTGCTGTTCTGGCTCTATATTAAAGGATTAGGATAGTGGTTTTTTCTGGTGACTTATTATTTAGGTTGTGCTTTGTTTTCTCATTAACCCCTTTGCAAAACAGTTTCAAAATGTGAAATAAGACTGATGTGTGAGTGATCTCGTAGCATTATGCAAACACTTTGCATAGCTGAGAATGGCCAGTTAAAGGAGGACTTGTGGAAAACTGGATGCAGACATTCAGTCAGCAACTTTCAACCCTGCAGAGACAAAAACCTTTAAGAGCTAACTTTATAATGAGGAGCTATAGTACAGCATGGCAGAAATCAAAGGGAGGCCCAAATCCCCTTTGTGACAATTGTGTTTCTCAGAGGTCTCCTGAGTAGATGTTGCTTTGAGAGACCTTTGGAAAGGGGTGTAGCAAATGAGGCCTTCCTAGGAGACTGCACTGGGGAAGCAAATACCTCAGAGCCAGAATAGGAGTGGGAGGAGATTAAAGCAGAATAACCATTTCTCTGGAAATGAATGCCCAGATTCCGCAAACATAGTCTCGTTCTGAAGAAAGCATTCACATTCAGACACTGGACATGTTAAGTTTTTGGAGTGGGAAAACAGAACTTTGCAGGAACTGAATTTCTTATGATTCTTTTGTCACTGTACCTATTGTTTATTCTGTAGTTTCTCCCTTCAAGATGACCAAGGGACAGGAGAAGTGGGAACCATTGATGCAGAACAAATGCCCTGGATTTCAAGTGCGGTTCACTCGGTGTGCAGAGTGCACCAAAGATGGATTCTTGTAAGGGGGTGGCCAAAAAGCTATGTCCAAGTGAAATCCTAAATGTCTGAGGAGGGATGAAAGAGATAAAGAGGAGGAAGAAAATTCCTGGACCATGTAGGGCAGGCTGGGCACTGGATGCCAGTGTTTGAAGGGCACTTGTGGTGGTCTTTAATTGTCATGGTCTTAGACAAATGGCTTATATTAGCTCCCAGTTTTAGTTACACGTTGAAACATTTACACATTCCTAGCACAGAACAATGGAGGAGTTTATCCCTGTTGGAGCAGCTCAGCTTTACTGTCAATAAGTTGTGCAGTAGTCCTGGGGTTTTCTGGTGCCTTTCTGTACACTCACTATAGCCTTTTTCTTTTTTTTTAATTTTTTTTCCCCCTGAAAAAAAACCCCAAACAAAACCCAACAAAAAGAAATGCCAGTTTGCCTCTTTTTTCTTATTCATGGCTTCTCATAATCTGTTTGGGCACCTTGATACTCTTTTTGATGCTGCTGCTAGCATGACCAGAGAAAGTGGGCAAAAGAAAGTTTTTTGCATTTATTAATATGATTATCATGACCAGTGACATTTAATATATATTTATCTGTACCTGACAGGGAGATAAATATTTAGGGAAATCATTGTAATTGTTCTCTCCAGTTTTTGACTCTGGCAGCAAACAGTTTTGTTTTCTTGGGCCTTTTGAAGACCTTTTACCTTGTAATCCATCTTCTGCCCTCCCCACATCATCTCAACACCTCGGCTCCCGCAGCACCTGAGTACAGAATGTGAATTTCCCTCTGCTCACAGGTATCAACACGTTAGCATTGACTGCATACACAACGTGTGTGCCTTGGGCAAAAGGCAGACTGCATGCTGCCTTGTAACAGGCACAACATTCCCACACTGCTGGGTCCGCACAGTACCACCTACGGCCCAACCAAGAGCAGTCACAGAGTCCTACCTGTGCTATGCACCCAGAGGAGAAGAGGGCCTTTAAAGGACATGGATCTTTCCACAAAAAGATTGTGATCAGTAAATCCCAGCCTTCTCTTAGCCTGGGTGTTTGGCTGGTCCTGACACAAACTTCCCACAAGCACGGCTCTCATTTCTGCTGAATCAGCCTTACAATTACGCCCACTGAGCAGATGATAACGAGAGAGAAGAACTTTGTCAGTGTGCAGGGTACAAATGTATCGTGTGTATGGAATTGTATCATCTGTATGGAATGGACTGATACAGCCCGAGGAGTTACTCTGCCAGATACTGCCCCTCGGTTCTCAGAGAGGTCAAGAGTAGGACTAGAGACAGCGTCTTCTGATTTAGGGATAGCCACTGGGAACAGCATCTGCCAGCCGTATCTGCATCTCTGTGTACCCACAATGTACTCTATAAACAGATTTATCAATCCATGGACATGCATGTTTAATGTACAGGGCTTGTGGTAAAGCTCAGTGCTACTTGCTCTTGCATAACTCCTTTGAGGTTTAGTTGGCTGAACTTTACTTTTCATAAGTCATTTGATAACATGTAAAACAAAAATATGGGAGGAACATAAAAATGATATTAGGCACACAAATAACAGACTGACCGGGCTCCTAGCTGAGAAACAAGTTCTCATCAGATAGAAAAACACAGGGAGGGGAACAAAGGAAGAAAAAAATTGCTTTTGGATCAGAATATAGAGGAATGTATTGTTATCATTTGCAGCCACAGAGCGATGCATCTTTTTATTTTTTAGCCATTCTTCGCTGTTGGCAGTGACAGGGACACCTTTCCTGCATCTGGCCGAGCGTCTGAGTCAGCTGCTCCCCCAGGAGAGATAATGTCCCTGTTTGTTGTTGTGTGAGTGAGGCAGAGGAAGGGCTGGCCCTGCTCCACCCTGCCCACAAACACCTGAGTTCAGCACCAGGCTGGCCCGCAGCCGGACCCGAGCCCCTTCCCCTTCCCAGGGAGGAGCTGCAAGGGAGCTGCCACCTTGCCGTGGTCCAAACAAATGAACACCGTGAGACTGACCCTGCTCGGGAGCTCAGGGTGAAGGCAGGGCAGAGGGGCTTGGAAATGAATCAGAGGGCTCCTCAACTCATCACTAGCCAAAAAGCTAATCTAATTAGTAGCCTCGGAGATCTGTTGCCTTCTGCTCTTAGAGTTGCCTGTCTGAGCCTGGTCCTGAGCTCAGATCTCTACCCAAGGACACAGATCCACAGCGTGCCTGTTATCTCATCTTTTTTATGGGCTCAGCAAATGACTGGGCATTAGATCAGCTCAGAGACAAAACACACCTCTTGCTGTACTGAGAAGCTCAGACTAGGAGGAAGTGGGACACTCCATCTTCTCTGGTTTCTGAGGACAGAGACCTCCAGGACTCTGTTCTCTGTATCTGCTCCCCTCAGTTGGCTTGCTAGCATTCATAGTCTGTGATTTTATGGAACACACCCTGCTGGAGCTCTTCTGGAGCTGCACTCCTCTTTTCTTTCCTTTTCCTTCATGATTTGCTGCCTGTGCTTACTTACTTACTCCCTGTGTGTATTTGTTACGTGGGTTTTTCCTTTTTTTTTTTTTTTTTCTGCTTCTGGGTTACTGAAATTATTCCTTCCTCTGAATATGTGTTAGCTTTCTTTATTTTGGGAGGCCCATCTCTGTTTCACCTGATATCTGTGTAGCTGCACCTGCATGTGAGCAGTTTTCTCCCTCAAACTCAATTGCACCCTGGCCCCTCATAGGAGGAGGAGGTAAGAGGGGCTTTTATTGTACCAGTGGACTTTGCCCATCCCTCTCTGGGTCTGAACAGGCCAGCATTATTTCACAAGTACTAAATCCACTCACAATGGTTTTAAATGGTTGAGCTGCTGAGCCAGCTGAACAGCAAACACCAGAGGGGAAACCACATTTTGTGAGCGCTTCAGATTCCTTCAGACTGTACGTGGAGCCATTAAGAGCAAAGTAAAAGCCCTTTGACACAACTCCCTTCGGCAACTTTTTCACAACCACATGCCAAAAATGGGGGCTGGCTAAGGAATTGGTCCAGAGTCAGCTCCCAAGAATTTAGCATGTGAAGATGGAGTTCAAATCTGTTTTGGTTAAGAGAAAACAACAGCACATTATATTTTCTTGTAGCGTATCAATCCTTGATCCACTCCCTGATCGGTGTGGATTGCCAGCTCAGGTATCACCATGGGCAAAAGATGAGAAAAACCCCAGGTGCCAATGTTATGTAGAAATCGTTTCTATTGCATTTGTATCTGTTAACTGTTTTCCTTATTTTTTACAACTAAGTGAAGAACCCAGATTGTATATCTGTTATCTTCTGATAATCATAGAATAACTGGATCTTCAGCTAACATAATCAGCCAAGAAGTATTCAAGAATTCAAGCAATTATCCCATTGCAATAAGCCAGATGAAGGCCTGTGTAAAGGAGCTGCTATTTCTGTCTCTGTGCAGACATATCCTCTAAACAAGTTCTTTCACAATGATCTGGGTTAGCTTAGACACTCAGTAATGGAGGTTTCCTAGCCCAGACAGTCTTGATAGAGTGATTACTTTGAGCATTGCATTGTGGCAGCAATAATAATTGCTGGTGGTCATGAGGAAGGGTGAACCTCCCTGTTTCAGCTTCAGTCAGCAAAAGCTCTGCGGCCACAGCATGAAATCACAGAGGAACATGCAGGAACATTTCATCTTGAATCAGCCAGAAGGAGGTGCAAAGTTCAAGTTGAAAAGTTGCATCAAGAACCTGAATGGTCATTCTGAGTCAGAATTTCTGTTTAACATAGTTCAGCTTGTTTTACTTTGGCTTTGGGGTTTCGTCCTGCACCAGTGTGGTTGAGTGACTGGTTCCAGCAAGAAAGGGGTGCAAACACAGCTGTGGGTCTGAACTTCTGAAGTCTATCAAAATTTATTTCCAACTGAACTTAACATTCAGCAGGGAAGGAATTGTGTGTGGCCTCTAATTGACAGCTTCAATTAATGCTCTTCTTTACATTGTGTGAGCCAACACAGTGGTCTCTGGTGACTAAAAAAAAATCTTTAATGGTTTCATCAAAAATTGATGGAGATTAAGAATTTAGCCAGTAAGAACAAAGATGAAACCAAAGAATACTCCTGCTCTGTGGCAATTCACCCATCCAGAGAAACTCAGTGTTTCCTTCCTCCTTCTGTCACCTTCTACTGCTGTGTCCTTGGGTATGTCAGTGGTCATTTAGCCATCTCTGACCTGACTTAGTATCTGTAAAATAGGCAGAAAAACACCTCTTGCTCCTTGTGGAGATTGTGAAATTAAATTCATTGATAGTCATAGCATCCTTGGAGAACCAAGGGGGACAGAAGAACTTGGTTCTCACACAATATTGGGAAAATATTGCTGTGCTGTTATTTTCTGCAGAAATATTCCTTCAGTAAAACATAGGTTACAGAAGAATGGTTGGCTGCCCTTCAGCTCTCGTTAGATTGGTAGAAGTTGTTTTTCTCACATAATCTGTCTGTGGTGAATTCGGACCTTTTTTTAAATCTCACAAAATATTATTCAGTTATGTGACTGCAAAAGAGAAAACTTCTGCAAATATGCATAAATGTTAGGGAAAAAAATAAAGAAAAAAACCGAAAGAGCATGAACAAGCCACAAACCAGTACATTATGTCATTTTCGTGTTCTCATTTCTCTAAACCTGCCAACAGGATTCCCCCAGAATTTCCAGCACTCACTGAACCTTGACCCAAGCACCTTCATGAGAAATTTCTTCCCCAAGGGTTATTTTGGATAGAAAGTTCTAAGATCCCGAGTATAATGGTTTTCACAGCTGTAATTACAGAGTCACGTATCTGATTCACGTAATTTGACAAGGAATTATAGCTTGGCTAGTTCAAAGCAGTGTGTCAAGGTGTATGGTAGCTGGTGATGGGGATCTTGCAGCCTCTGCACATGGGCCCTTCCATCATTCCTGTGTCCAATTCAAATGTTTCTGTTTTATGTTTACATACCTGAGGCCGTCTAGATTACAGTAGTAGAGCTCATTTCTTGTACTGCCTTCCCTCAGAGACAGTTTTCTAAACATTTGACTCACAAGCCAGGCATAGGGAAATGGCAGTTAAAATGCCCATTCACCCTTTAGTACTTGGAGAAGCTCCCACTTCTGTGTGTGATTATTGTGTGCCTGCAGCACTGCCCATTTTTGGTTCTCAGAAGAGAAGCATAGCAAATTAATACAGATTTTACAGGAAGGGCTGAGAAATGGTAACTTGGAGCGGAGGCTTCCATTTTCAGTGGTCCAGTAAGGGGAGATGCTGTACCTGTGTGGCAGCTGGGGCAAACAGAGAGAAGCATGGATGCATGTGAGAAAGTGGTGCTTGGATGAAAGTGACAAGGGCAACTATTTGAGAAAAGATATAAAATTCAGTTTAGGTGTGTTTTAACAGTTATTTCATGCTGCAGAGGATTCCCACTCACAAAGGCGTCTCAGTGGGAGGTTTTACTGTTGGCCAGCCAGGAGAGCTGTGCTGTCACCACCACAACCAGGGTTATGATTACTCACTGAAAACAGCACTCCTGGTACACTCAACCCTGCAAGGTGCGAGTGTGGGTGGATGTATCTGTATCTCGGGGTGAGAAACGGCTGCAGGGCAAGAGATGGTGGCCCTGGGGAGGAGAGGGTGTGCCAGGAGAAGTGGCGCTGGTGGCCAATGAGCAGGCCAGGCCGAGCAGGCCAGGCCGAGCCAGCGGAGGGGCATGGGGGTGGCAGGAGGGGTGCCCTGGGATGGCTTGGTGTGGCTGCTGGCTGAGCTCATCCCCAAACAGGGTATAGCCATGCTGACCTTCTGTCACTCTCAGTGGATCACGGGCCCCCGAGTCTCCCCTCAATCCCCCTGTGCTGCACAGATGCCACCTTGTCACCCCAGGTCCCGTGCCCATTGGCCTCCTTCCCATCCCCATGGGCACAGCCTGTGCATCCTGGGCCTTGCTCCCTCTCTGCTCTCCCTGCTTCAGTCATACAAGCTTTATAAAGAAATTCTGTTATTTTTAATAAGCTTTTATAGGAGCTCTGAGGTTCTCTTCCCTCACCTCGGGGTGTGTGGCAGCACCCCCTGACCCAGGTTGTTCCCTCCCTGCCAGTTTTCTCTTCAGAAATGTCTGGCCTTCATCAGATTGCTTTTACAGAGCCCACTTTTTGTCCCACACTACTTTTAGTATTTTAGTGCCCTGAGCTCAGGTCATCAGATGTGTCCAGTGCACAGGGAGGGCTCCCTTCCTCAGAGAGACCTTGCTACTTTTCTTTCTCTGCCCCTCTGCAAGGTGGAGTGTGAGGATCTAGATCAACCACTGGTGTAAGGATGCTCCAAGGGAATATTTAACCCCACACGTGCCTCATTTTCCCCAGATACCTTAAAATCCAGAGTCTGGTTCCTCAAGACAAAAAATCCTATTCCTGTGTTTGGGAAGGGCCTGAGCAAACATTCCCACCAAGTGGGAAAGCTGGCCATGTCCAGGCAGAGCGGGCAGGAGGAGTGTAAAGGGAAGAGGAGAAACGCCACATCTGACAATGGAACCAAGGACCAATTAGTACTGATTGCAAGAAATAGTCTCCTTCTTCTCAGCCTCTTGGGGTCACACTTGTGAGTGTTGCTGGTTTCTGGGACCAGCACAGGCAATGCTGCACAGACTTTCAGGTCCTGGCAGCTGGGGAAGAAAAGCATTGGGTCATTCTTGCTCCAAAGTGTAATAACCTATTTCACACCTGTCTTTTGACTAACTAGGGCACAGTGAATCTCTGCCCAAGCCCTATAAAGGCTTTACTCTCAAGTAGCAGCCTGAAGTCTTTACTCTCAAGGAGTAGCCTGAAATCTTGCAGCCTGCGTGGCATACGCTAGTGACAACAATCACTGTTATTAGGGCCTTCCCTGCTTCCTCCACTGGCTACACCAAGACAGGAACCTTCAGATTGCTGCTCTGAACTGAGGGGTAGCTGCCACTGAAAGGAGAGACTCTGTTGCCTCTACATGCTCTCATGGGCATGCAGTCGCTGTCACGGGCAGGTGTGTGTTCCTGCCAGGAACCACTGCAGGACAGCAAACCAGAGCATTACCCCTGCCAGAAAGTGGTTAGATTTCTTTGAATTTATCTCTCTGAACCAGCCTTGTCAGGGTCAAATCAATGGCATAAGTGATGGAGTGTAACCCTGGGAGTGGGGTCCTGTTTGAAAGGCTGGAGTAACTGAGTCAGTTTACTTAAAAACACAGTGAGATAAGCTCCTCAGACTCTTGATAACTCGATTGCACACAATGTACAAGGATGTCACAGAAATGGATTTTTCTGAAGCACTTAGATTTCCTTTTGAAAGGCTCTTTCTCAATGCAGACTTTCATTATCCAGGCCCCAATTACAGAACCCAGATAATGCTGCTGAGGTGCACTGGGGGAGGAGAGGAGAGGAGAGGAGAGGAGAGGTCCTGGAGCACTTGAAAGTGCAAACTGGCTGCTGCTGCAGAAGCAGGCGAATACACGCCCAAACCAGGAACTTGTAAGCACATCACAGCCTTGAGGCACAAGTTAAAGCCACAATATACCAAAAAACTGAAAGTCGAACCCAGCTGTGAACACATTCTCTGCGTGCCCTTATCAGGTCTAGACTGAAAGTGGGATGTGAGAGATGGGAGTTACTGTGGTAAGGGGGACTTTCCAATTGTTTTGTGGGCATTTTGGAAAAGTCCACACTGTTAAACCCGTAGCTAAAAAAATAAAAACCTCTCTAAAATCTGCCTCCTGCAGATCTGGTCAAAAACTGAGCACTGGAAGTAAACTATGCAATTACTTGAGATCTTTTTATCTTGCAAGTTACTTGTAAACCTGTCTTTATTTCCACAGATGTATTTTCCATTCAAGGTATTCATGAAGCAACTTCTGCCAAAAATTTCAGCGCAGGGTCTGTTTTCCAGAACGATTATTTTAGTTGTTTATTCTTTTTACTTTTGAAGTATGACTGATTCCCTAAATGGTGAGGTATTACTTCTGCTTCTCATCCCAGAGGATTGTAAATTTTTTTTATCCAAAGAGTAAGAAACTATAAAAAGAAAGACACAACCTACAATATATAACCTCTTTTGCAGTACAACCACGAGTGACATCTCATCCGACGCACATCCCTTAAACACCATTTGTACAGAGCCTAACACCCGAGCAGGAAAACATAAAAATATCAATCTCATAAAACTATGGAGCCATTTATTATCAGCCCCAATCTTTGCTCTGCTCTGCAATATCCATCTGGGGCTCTAACAGACCTGGCTGAGGGTTACCAGGGAGTGTCACAGGTTTCAGCTGCCCACAGAGCTTTTCCTGGTTCCTGCTGCTGTGGTGGGAGTGTGGGAGGGATGTTGTCTCAGTCGCTCCCGTTCACAGGCTGGGACCTCAGCTTAAATCACCAATGGAACAGGCTGGTGTTGAGGTGCCAGATCGTGAGCTGCAGCAGCTGAGGTACAGAACAGATATAACAGGCCTTTTGCTGCTGACAAGAGCTGTCCTCTATGGCTCCCTCCTCCCCTCTCCCCCTGCAAATCTCTAGGGAAGGAGAGTCAGGGGGCACAATAGCATAAAGAAGTACAGACAAATCAGCCAGAATGTTCCTATCAAAGCCATACTTCTAATTTATAAACCTGTGTTTCCTGAAGTAAGAGGAAATTGGTGACGGGATCTTGTTGGATTCTTTTGTGTCTATCCCAAATGTATTTTGCAGATCCCAGCTATCCCAGGATGTACTCTGCTATACCTCACCAGGATGCTGCTCTCTGCCTGGTTTCTTGTCAGTGGCAGGTGTTTAATAGAGGAAGGTGAAAGTTTCACTTGGAAGCCACAAGTAGAGATGTCTGGGGAGAAAAATGCATCTTTCAGATTAAATAATGTCAAAACTTTGTCTTTTAATAGGCAAATTAATATTTTAATTTAAATATTTCCATTCCAATTTTATTTATTTTCTTTGCACTTGACTGGCTGGCAAAAATCTGGTAAGGCTGCACAGTCTTGTGCCTTTTTTCTATTTCAGCACCATTTCCTTTTTGCATCTCTCTCTACACCATTTGAGGTTTTGTTGGTTTTCCTAGAAGTCAGAATGAGAAAACAGACTCCTTAGAAATACACAGAACAAGAGAATTTTTGTGAGGGAGAATGGGATTAGTGGGAGATACTTCTTGCTGTTAAAGAGCAGTCCTAAATGTCACTTCTGGAGAGCTGGTGCCTAAATTCTCTCGCACAAGCCACCACTTGTAGTCTGCTCAGCAATTGTGCCATTGCCTGTAGGGAACTGGAAAGCATATTTATTTTTATCCTGCTATTGGCTTATGGAATTTGAAGGTACCTTTTTTAGCTTGCATAACTGTAAATATTGTTACTGGACCTCCTGACCTCTTTTCAATGTTTGCTCGCCCCAATATTTGACCTTGTAACCTGCCCCAGGAGATGGCAAATTCCACAGGCTGATGACACGCTGGATGAGGGAGTCCTGTTACAGACACTTTCAGTTTTGCTGAGTGAGGTCCTATTCATCCTTCAGAATAAGCAAAAAATGTTGGGGACCAATCAGTTCTCCTTAGAGCTTTCTTAAATCTTGATTGCCTTTTCCTGCTGTCTCCTGCATGAGGACAAAGATCCATTGTTTTTGTTTTAGTTTTAGTTACCTGCCTAACCTGTCCATGGAAATGTTGGATAAGAAATGCTAGGAGGTACTGTGCAACTGCTTCAGGCACAGGACCCTCAGGCTATAAATAAAAATTCCTATTTCTGTATTATATCATAGTTAACTTTCATGGCTGTTCCTGCTGCTCCATCCAGGAGCTCTTTGAGGAGGAGTGAGTCACACATTACAGCCTGCAGTGCACATTCCCCAGGATCTTCGGAAACCCTCAGCTGGAAACTTCCAGCAAGATACCTGCTCTGCACTCACTGCTCAGAGCAGGGACTCAAAAGAGGCTTTTAAATGTGCTTTCCACTGAAAAACACGTTTGTTTCTCTGTCACTGACCACTCCTCCCCTCACCTCATACTTGTCAAGTCATGACATTTACAGGATTCTCCGCTTGCCTCAGCTATTGTCCTGAACCCTGATTCAGGACTCTGCCAACTACACCAATTTGTCATGAATGGGGATTCAGATCACTCCAAGAATCATCATCAAAGATATTTGTGAAAGTGATTTTAATATGATGTCGTAAAAATGTGACTTAAAATGTTTGATGGCAAGCTTCACTCTGTTATTACAGAGCACAACCGTTTGAACAAGGCACAAGTCAAAGTTACCAAGAAAAAAATCAAAGTTAGAGGGCACAACTAAAAGTTACTGTTCTACGAGGTTCTGTGCAGTATCAATCACTTACCAAAGATCTGCTGCTGGTAAAAGGTCTCTCTGCTTTGAGGAGCAACCTTGAGGGTCATCAAAGTGCAAGGGGAAACCACTGCCATGCGGTCTGGCTGTTCAGCCAGGAGAGCTCAAAGAAGGCTCACTCAGGCCTTTATTTATAGAATAAAGTGGTTGGCTCAAAGTCAAATTACATGTGATAGTAAAGGTATGCATGAGACTCCTTGTACCCACAACTTTCTTTGTTCCTTGATAAATGAGCCTTGGAAAAGCCACTCTCTATTCATGTGTTAATCGCATGATTGGTGTTCCAAGCTCATGCCTCGATGCTCACTGGGTCAGCTCCACTCCTTGGTGGGTTTTCAGAAAGCAGATTGAAACCAGAGGAGTTCTTGGCCCATTTTCAGCTTATGCCCTTAAGTCCTTCGGAGCCAGAACCAAACTATCTTTGTTTAAGGGGTTTTATCCATCACGTCCTCCCCCAGCACGGTGTATTTCCCACTCACAAGCATGCAGGAGTCTGTGTGCATCCACCTGTGTGTTGTGCTGCCTGCTGGCTTCCCTGGGAGGTGCCACTGAGAAAATCTTGGCAGCACAGTTGTCCTCGGGGCAGTTTGTGTACCCGTGCACACCCCACACCTCCCTGCTCAGGAGGAACAGATAGGATGTTCTTTTCAGTCTGGCAACTCAAGGAGCCTTTGAC
The DNA here is from genome assembly GCA_013400515.1 of Erpornis zantholeuca. NCBI lineage: Eukaryota > Metazoa > Chordata > Aves > Passeriformes > Timaliidae > Erpornis > Erpornis zantholeuca. The sequence goes on along the minus strand of VZTN01001894.1, from coordinate 40,198 downwards.
CTTCTGGGCTTACTTATCTGAGTACGGTAAAGGCTGAAGATGCTGGTGATCGCTTTTGGCTCTTCACCTAACCTCAGGATGGGTTGAAAGAGAAAACTCTAAACTCCAGATTTTTCAGTAGTTTATGAGACTTTTAATCAGTGAAGCTGATTTTTTTTATCTATTACACCTGGACTTCAAATTCATGATAGAACTGAAACTTTCCATTGAGTTGAGTGAATAAATATATGAGGAGTTAATTTGACCAGTTTTTTAGCATAATTTTCTTGTCCTCTTCTCTCTTTACCATCAGTTCCTGGATTAATGATGCCTATATTTTTCCTCTTATTGTCTAGTTCTAGGAAAGACTAACTTTTATCTCTCCCAGTTCTTAATAAAGTACACTTTCACCAACTGTCATAATTACCTGTGCATCTTCCTCACTTACTGTGTCTCTTATTGAGCATAGCTACTCCCAGGCTTTCAACAGCTGCTCTGCACCTCGTATCTCAGTGGAGATACATTCTGCAGGTTTGGGGAGTCTCAGTCCTTCTTTCTAGTTAAGGAACATTATCCTGATTATTTCCAAGGGGACAAATCTTACCATTTTAATTTCTTTGACATGGGCCGAAGGAATAAAAGTTGTGACCCCAGATAGACTTCCCCACTGCCAAGTCTAAGCATGGTTAAGACCATTTCAGACAGAAATATCAGCTGCAAAATTTGGACCCTGACACCACCTACTCAGGGCTGGAAGCTGTGCCCTAGGCAATGGTTCATATTCTTCCTTTCTCCACAGTTTGGTGGGTGGATCTGCAGTCTGAAGTGCAGATCTGGACTTGAACTTCTGAAGTTTGATGGGTGTTAGTGATCTGGGCTTTTAATTCCATTTCATCTCTAACAGTTTCTTTTTTCCAAACCCTTGGGTAGTTGCCCTTTCTGAGAACACACTCTGCGCACAAGAAACACCCTTCTTGAAAAACACAAACACTCAGAACAGGAACACAGAGAACTGAAAGAGCTTCACCAAGAAGTTTTGTTTCTCTATAAACCCTACATAGGAAACCTTGGCCTCTGCACTCCCTCTGTATTTGCTGTATTTATTTCTTTTTCTCCTCTCCAGATTGAGAGTACTTTCTGCCAAACAGAGAAAGGCTTTGTGAGATGAGAGACAGATCAGACTCATGCAGCTTGTAGAGTATGTGCTGCCTCCTTCTGAGGGCCGAAGGCTAATCTCTTCCTCTGCTGCCCCCCTTCCCTAAAAAGCATCTCTTTTTAGCAATATACCTCTTCTTACTCTTATTTTTTTGGAAAAAGGCTCATAACTGCTCTTGGCAGAACACAGCAGACATCCTGCCGCTGGTTTTTCTTCAAAGGGGAGCAGAGGAAAAAAAGCAGAACTGAGTTTTCAAAGGAAATTGGTTGCCAAAGCTGAGGAGCAAATGATAGGAGCGGTGGATATTTCCCCCGGACTGGGGCTCTTCCCTCCCGCTCCTCCCTCCCAGGGGCATTTCCCCGAGACGGACTCACGTGGGGGTTGGTGCTGTCCCTTTCCGAGGCCATCCTGCCGCCCGGGTGTGTCCCTCGACAGCCGGAGCGGAGCGGAGCTCTCTGCGCTCCCGGAGACTCGCTCTGTGCTCCTGAGACTCGCTCTGCGCTGGGCCGGGACGCGGTGCTGGAACAGACCCGCTATTCATGTGCCGGCGGCCGCCCGCCTTGGCATGGGCTGGGGGGCGAGGGAGGGGGTGCCAGCCGATTCTTCATTGTCCGGGCAGCCCTGGAACAAGTGCCCCTCTTAGGCTTTCCGTGACACTCGTGTTCGTGGCGTGTCCGCACCGCCTCTGCCAGCCCAGCTGAGCCCATGAGCTCACTGGCGCAGGGACGCGTACCAAGAGCTCCTGGCGTGGGCCGTGCAGCCCCAGCAGCCATCCCAACCTCTTTCCCCTCTCCCCAGCACACAGCAGAATGCACGGATGAAAAACCAAGGGGCGAAGAAAGGAGGTCCAGAAAGTTGTGCCTGCTAACTGCTGCTGCTGAGAGAGTGTAACATCTCAGAGAAAATTTGCACTTTACGCTTTTTACAGTCCCTTCTCATTTTTCTCCCCAGCCAAAATGCCCTTCCTTTCCCCTCCCCAACAGTTTTTTTAAGTTGAATTTGATATGTCTGGTCTTAGCTGAAATAAAATGTTTTTCGCTGAAGTTAAAAACAACTACGAATGACACTGGAATGGAAATGTGTGCAGCCGGAATCAAGCCACAGTGGAGAAAAACATGTTGTTATTATTATTAGGTGGGTTCCTCAGGCAGAAAAATCAGCAATAGTTCTCTAGATTTTAGAGAAAGTGCTACTTTATGCTACTTGCAAATCAGGCAGGCGTGTTTGGCTTTTGAAGTAGAATTTCTGTAGTTACAGTAGCGTACAAAATTTATGGTAAGGAATAGATTCTGTTTAAACAGTTCAGCCAAATGTGTGTTCTAATACTCCAGCCTGCCTAAAAGTGCTGACAAGTCTGTCAGTAGATGATCCTGTTGCATTGATGCTTCCCAGCAAAAGGCCTCATTTTGCAGTGAAAATGCTAGTGCTTAGTACTGCAAGTTCATTTCAAAGTGCTGATGAATTTAACCTCTCTGCATTCCTCTTAAACAGCTTTTCTTTTTAAACTTATAGATATGTGAGCTGAAGCAGTGACATGTGTTTGGGGACTGGGCTAGTGCTCCACAGGAGAACAGGGCTAGGACACAGCTTCTTTCCTCTTTGGTATAAGGCTAAGAGACTAGCTAAGAGACTAAGGCTAAGGTCTCGGCCTAAGGCTGAGACCCCACCAGGAACCATGAGGCTGATGCTAACAATCCAAAACCTCCACCAAAGTTCCTACTTTTGAATGAAAATTAAGATCCCTGTTTGTTGTTGTCACTGAAGTGATTGTTTGAATTCTACAGGGAAGTGGAGATGAGGGCAAAGAGGTTACTCATTGCTACTCTCCAGTACCTGTTGGCTTTTGTCTTCTTTTTTCTTAATATAAAGAGAAATTAACCCCAAATGCAGCCATCTGCTGCTGTTGTTGACTTGCTGTCCTGATAGGAACCTGTATGCTAACTAAAATTCTCTGTGAGTATACTATTGCACAGAGAATATTATTGCTAATACAGATAATTACCTGTTTAATTTACTTTTTTTTTACTGTAGCCTATAAAAAGATGTCATGGTTGATCAAGTTATAAATACATGTTGCTTATTAATAGATACTTTACACTGGGTGGATGCCAACAGTATTTGTTAAGGTACTCCTGGGAGTTAAAAAGGACTTCATCTTGTACGGGTCCTTTGTGAACAGGCTTCCAGAAAACAGCCCATGAAAGCTGGCCAAAGTTTTTAGAGTTTCTATATGTGACATTAAGCATAAAACCAACTACAAAATATTTTCTGGTGGGTAGACAGGAATGAAGTATCTATGATTTCATTTAGAAGATAAACAAATATTACCAGTGCACAGATTTCAGACAGGACTGCATGCTATATAACAATGTGTCTTTTTAAAACTGGCTTTTTCTGAATGTATCTAAATGCAGGGCTAGGAGGTTTATCTTTTAACACACTCTCCAGAGAGGTGTTGCAAAGAGTAGTAATCTTGTCCTATGCCCTCAGAGTAAGTACAGAAATCAGCCAAAACTTATGGCAACCCCTGGGTCCTTGTAGATCCTGTGATCAAACCAGGTCCTCATTGCCCTCTCCCAGGACAACATGGGAGAGGCTTTCTGCAAAGTGGGTTGGTTGCAGTGCCTGTACCAGCCTCCCTGGAACTGTCAGGAGCCAAACATATTAAAATGAGAAAACTTAAAATTGCTCTTGGAAATGATTTGTCTGTCATTAATAGCAAAGCTCAGAGCCAAAAAATGTGAGAAGAGAGGGGAAGTGGGTTTCTTTTAAAGTGGGTTATAATAGCTGCCCAAGAAAGGAGAGCCTCAATGAAAAGAGTTATTTAGATATACTCATTTCTAAATGTGATTACAAAGATCCACATTTTTCAAAATATCTTCCCAGTAACTGTTAATTATGATGCAAGAATGCACTACTGTAATGGTCCAAAGACTCAGGCACAGAAAATGCAGCCCAGCTTCTAGAAAAGATTGTGTGACATAGGTAGAAGCACTCAGAAATTTTAGACTAAACAGCCCCTGAACTCCATTCCAGTCTCTTGTATAACGTAAGGCAAGTGGGAGGCCTTCAAAACCTGGCTGTTGAAATGGCTGTTGAGTGATTAGAGAGCCTTTCTGGTACGGCATGCTAGAGACGGCTGGGGGAAGAGCAGTGTTCCTTGAAGGGAGGGTGGGGAGTATCTGGGGCATGGTGGAAAACAAGTCCATGGTTTCCCTTGCGAGATGAGCCCAGGCCAGCGGAGAGCGGAGGGGAGGCTCTGTGGATCAGCCACGCTCGCCTGGGAGGAGCACGCATGGCAGAGTTGCTCATTTCCACCCCCATCCTCTTCCCTGCCTCCTGCCAGCCAAAGCGCTTGTGCAGCCACCCAAGAAACCAGACAGAGCTTCTTCCAGCTGGAAGGGAAAATAAAGTTGCAGGCTATTTTTTTGGCTGGGATCAGCTCCCTGACCTGGTTCCGCACATAACTGCGCAAACACTTCCACTGGCAGTGGGGAGGGCGTCCGGTGGGAAATGGAAAAAGCAGCTGGGAGTGGAGGAGGGTGGGGACGAGCTGGTTCCAGCAGAACACTGCTGGATGTGTAAGCACAGTGCTGCAGGGCTCGTGCCACCCCTGAGGCTGGCCTCTGACAGGCAACGTGGGAAGAGGAGTTCGTGGGCTTCAGCTCTGCGCAGTGGAGACAAATGGCAGCAGAAAGCAGCCACGCTCCATGAACACTGAGTTCCTCACAGACTGAGCTCCCCTCTGGGTTCTCTGCAGCACTTCAGGGTATCCAAGATGGCAACAGTTTCTGTAGGACAACTGCACTTGTAACTGGGTGACTTCACTTCTTCAGTCTTCCAAGGCCTTCATTTGTTTTGCAAAAGTGGGTTGGGTCTGGTTTTGAGACACTCTTTCTCCACCCTGTAATTTTGGGTGACCTCTGCTCTATCTCAGGAGACAAGAGCGCTACTGATCTGCTACAGGTGCCTTCACCTGACACCCTGGGAAGATGAGAATACAGCCTGGTCTCTTCAGCCTTACAGAATGAAAACCAAGAGGGATATTAGGCCAGCTACTGGACTGGAAAACTCGAGAGAGATGGAAATGCAGAAATAGCACAGGAACGAATTAATAAACTGGCCAAGAAAAAATGCTGGGTTAGAAAGTAGAGGAAGGTTCTTGGCTGCCTGAGTGCTGATGTTCTGAAGACACCAGCCAGTGAGAGTAGCAAGGACAAGCAAGTGAACCAGGCGGGGGATGGAGTTTGCTGAGCTTGCCACGAGGATTGCCTGCTGCAGCTGCCTGTGACAGCCAGGGGCTGCCCCCGCTGACCATTCTTGTCCCAGGGCCTGTTTTCTGTGTTTCACTGGTGGAAGAGCAAAGCTCAGCACAACTGCAGTGCATGCTACTGCAGAAGGGAAGGAGAGTGACTAGGTAGGCAAAGGCCCATTTTCTGTAGTTTCTGTAGACTAAAGGAATATTAGTCCTTTTAATTATTGGCAGGGTTGTAGACCCGGGATGGCCAAACTAGCTTCACCTTTTGTAGGAGAGAGCCACAGGGAACAGCCTGGTGTTTAGAGGAGTAATAATCTCAGGGAAGGCTCTGGAGGCAAGGAACACCCATGTGCAAGTAGCACTTCTAAAATTCTCCCAGAGGGTGATAAATGAACACGTACTTGTCCAATGAATCATTAAATTTTATGAAAGCAGGGCTAGAAAGGATACTGGAGAGGCACCCATTCCTTCTGCAGCTCCAAGAGCACAGTAGGTCAATGGTACCCGCAGATGTCGGTCCAGCCTGCTTTGAAAGTGCTCCAGACATGCTGATTTCCAAGGCAACATATCCCTGTGCTTCAGTGACACCATTCTAACAGTTACAAGTGGTTTTGCTGATACTTAATAAAAAAAAAGTCCCTGCTGCAATTTTAGCCTGTTATTCTTATCCTCTCCACGTGGGAGAGAAGAGATTATTTCCTTCCTCTTTGCTACAGTCGTTTACATTTTTGAAGACTGTTATCATGTCTCTGTTCAGTCTTCTCTGTATTTAAGAAAACAAAAATTCTTTTGCCGTCTCCTCATAGGTTATATTTTATAGGCCTCTGAGTGCTGTTGTTGCTATCTGAACTCTCTTCTGTTAAATTATCAGAGAGTTTTGGATTGCTGGGAGTCTGCATTAGCACAGGTGAAAATGATAATAGGGGTGCAAGTGAGAGAAATAATAGGGGAATAATCTTCTGTGTATTTGGATTGATAATGGGAGCCTGGAACATAGACTGTAATTTTTGTGGGGTCTGACTGAGTAGGAGTTTTCTGTTTGTCCTTGAGAGAAAATCACTATTTTCCTCCAGAAGGCTGGGACAGATTCTAGACAAGAAGAATTCTTTTAGCACTCTTCAGCTTTTTAAAATGTTGTGGTAAACCACAGCCAGAGTGGGAATAGAGGTGGATCAGGTTGTAAGGAGTCCAAGGTCACCTCCTGAAGCTCACGTAACTGACTATTGATGATTTCCAGAAATCTTAGCAGCCCAGACTTGCTTTGACTCACAAAGGAAGGATTTGTCCTATTTGGAGAATAGTTTCTTAAGCCTCAGTGTTCTCCCCTTGTTGCTAGACTATTAGATTTTTTTCTCCCTTAGTTAAAAATGTGCACTGGAAAGGTAGATTAAGAATATTAGCTAACATTGGCAGAAGATATCACTCCAGAAACAGGGAGTTTAGTTTGACTACAGCCTGACTGGCAGTTTCTTGAGCTCTTTGAGAGCTTGAGTGGACAAATAACTCCCGTGTCAACCCTTATCTTCAACACGGGAAGGTGTGAGAGGTTAGAAAAGGGTTATGTGCATTCCAGCACACACCCCCTCTCTTCAGCAGCTCAGCCACAGCCTACAGAAATCACAGGTTGCTTCACGCTCTCTTTTTGTCTCCTTAGCTCGGGACAGACTGATACTTGAAACTTTCTCAGCACCAGTGGGTCTGGGGGCACACTCGTGCCCTCCCTCCACTCACACAGCCCCATTAGGTGATCACTGTTAGCACTGTGTGATCTTTCAGCAAGCCATACTACAGACTTTTCTTCTGAGTTCTCAAGTGATTACCAAAACATTTTCCATTTCACTCCTCAACCTAAAACTTGCTGATGCCTAAACTTCCTTGTGGGTGTTTCTTCTGACTTCAGTGCTTACGGCCTTGGTCCATATCTGAGTTTGGCCTCAGCAGAGTTTCCCAGCCTTGCTGTGCCTGGCAGTTTTGAAAGCCATTTTCCAGGGTAAATCTTGAAAAACTCATCTAATTAAGAGTCCCTCTTACAAGCCCCTTTAACTTTTCTTCTGAAAGTCTCTGAATCCAGCCCTTGGGAACAGGGCAAAATAAGACTCTTCCTCTCTTCCCCCTTTTTGCTTGAACCAAGTCTTCCCTGGCTCTGATCCTGGCAGCAGATTTTCCATGCTCTGAGCACATTTTGCATGCTGTGAACGAATCTGCCTGGTTCCCTATGTGGCATTTCACCTGTGTGACATTTCATGAAGGACCTAGAACGTGAAGCTGGAACACAACTGGGCCATTCACACAGACTAATTCACAGTATTCGGATCGCTCTGATGTGCTTCAGCTGGAGTCGAAAGCACTCTGAAAGCAGGAAGGGAATGAATCCTCCACAGTGAACAACTCCCAGATTCCTTCTCTTGCACCCTCCCTCCTTGCAGTGTTCACCCCCATCTCTCTACCTACAGGCGGGGAGAACTGACCCAGCAATAAGCTGAGGGGTAAATCTGGAGATGGTGTGTTAATGGCATTCCCTTCTGCCACCTTTGTTTATTCCCATCCTAATGCCATACACTAAATATGAAAGAAACCCTCAGCCTTGCTTACTCTCTCCCTTCCCCCATCTCTGCCCTCCTGACAAAGTTTCCAAATAAACCTTGAAAGCCACTATCAGTTGTAAAATGTCTAATCAATGAAAGACACTGGAGTCAGTAATATGAAACCCTTTGCCTCAAGATCTCAGAGTTTCTTGCTGAACTTCAGTCTTTAAGGTCAGGCATTCTCGCTGCTGTTTGGCTTGATGTTCTTTGCATGCAAAGTCAAACAAGGGGCAGCCCTGAGCAGGTTATTCCTCTGTTTACAAAGCAAGCAGCTCACTGACTTCTGGCAAAGTAGAGTTTAAAAGGGCGTCCTCACCTAAAGGGCCACGGGGAAAAATAGGGAGAGATTTTGTAGAGCAGGACCTGGAACATCATTCTCAGCAGGCTGCCTTGTCCCCGGGGTATTGGTGAGCTGCAGACAACTGGAGCAGCAGTGACTGCAAGGCAGTGAAAACGCAATTTGCAAATAAGTGTTTTAAAAGAAAAGCCTGTGGAGGATGAATAAAGCCAGCACCTCCTGCAAACCCCCTTTAAATCCACAAAAAGTGCCCTTGACTGCAGCTGGCTTTACAGCAGCCCTGGAGAGAGACAGCAGCGCAGGGGGAGACTCCGTCACTGTTTGAAACAGGAGGGAGGAGGGAAGTTATTTAACAGGGCAAAAATACAAGTACAGTGGGATGCAGTAAAACCAGCAGCACCTGACAATGGTTTCCTGATGCTTTGGCATCATGTCTCCAGGACAAGGAAGACCCATGCTTTTACCATGGGTCTAGTTTTATGTGATTTAGCTCTGAGAAGTGTATGTACAGCAACCAGGCAAAATAATTGGGATTTTATGGTGGAAGGTGGGATTAGGAAATTCAATGCAGTTATTGGATTTGTGTCTTGAATGTACTTTTGAGTTTTTCCTGTGGGGTTCCAAGGGCAAACAGAATTTTTCAGGTGCAAAAGTGGTTTTCTTTATGCACACATTTTTCCTCCCTGCTAGGATCTCCCTACAACAAACTGGGACTGAGAGGTTTTAAAGTCTGGTGTCTTCAAACGGTTTTGTCAACAAGCAGCTGGGATTTGTTTACGTTTTAAAGACAGTCTATTTAGTTAAATTGCCAAGCGTTACAAGTGTTGTGGTTATGGCAGTGTGTCAGGTCAGGACCACAAATACAAAGTGCAATAATGTATATTATTCGGAAGATTATGTTACTGAGGACAACCCACCCTGCAGCCAGTGGAAAGGCTTTCTCTGTCTTTCAAGGGCTTAAGAGCAAACAAGTACTGATCCAGTAACTACGTGCAAAATATATATTTATTTGCAGTCAAACTCCAGTTTTTGTGGTGCAAATTGCAAATCAAATACTTGTGCTTAATCTGGTTTGTCAGGTATTTTACATTACTTTGTGCAGACACGAGAGCTACTGAAGCCTTTCTGCCGTACTTTGTCACTTCCTCAGCACTTGTGATATTTGTGAGAAGCTCTTTTAAAAATATTTTGCAGTAAATTTTGCCAGTGGAGTAGAAGAATTTCAGGTCTGACAGTGAAAATCACTGGTCTGTACAGTTTTGATCCTGAATCAGACACAAGTATTTCACTGGGGTGGTTCCAAAGGCTTTGCTGGAATCTCTCTGATTTACACCCATATGAGATCAGCATTAGGCCCCAGTGTTTTCATTTTTCATTTGTTATTCTTGGCCCTAGTGCCCTTTTACCACTGTTGAATACAATGTTCCTAAAGCACCAGATGTGCTTGTGCGATGAGGGAATGTGGCAAAAAAATAGATTGCAGTGATTCACTAAACAACACATGATCTTCTTTTGCTCTGTAGTCTGAATTCTGGGCTTTTACACCACTATAACTGCATTTATTTCTACAGGACTGTTTCTGATTACCATTGGGAAATGAAGTTGTAAATCCTTCCTGGCCTAAGTACTTAACAGGATCATTGCATTATGCTCAGTATTAGCTTGTACAATGACTGATTCTTAATATCATTTTGTAAAAGTTTTGGATATCAAATCACCCTTAAAATATTTCAATCACTATATTACTGACTGGTTTCGAAGTGTTATGGGCTCTACTGCTTTTTCACTGCTTGCTTAGTGCTCATGTTAGGTGCTTGGAGATCTTTAGCAATCTAGTTATTACAGATAGTTCAGGTAGCAGTTATCACATAGTTTACACCAGTTAACACCGGTGGGAGATGCAAATCTGGCCCAGGATCCCGATTCCCTTGATGTGGTAGGAAGAACAGGTTCAAATCTGCAGCGTGCTGGCCACTCCAATCTCGGGCAGCAAAGCATTAGGCAGAGTGCTGAGCTTGAGCTGAACGAGCAGCGTGACCAAACCCATCTGCTGCTCTGCCTGCACAGCCGAGCCCTGCGAGCACAGGGAGCCCCAGGCTGCCTGGGATCACCTGCACTGCTTGGTGCTTGAACAGGACACTTGGCTGCCATATCCAGCTACCCACAAAGGCATCTGAGGCATCTTCGCTGGTTCTACAGAGAATTATTTTCTCAGGCAGGCAGCACCAGTTAATGTAGTCCTTCAGAGTGATGTTTTGTTCTCGGTTATACTGCAATACATTTGGAGCAGGGCACTCGATGTCAGAAATTCACCTCAAATTAATGCTGGCATACAAATGATGCCAGCATCTTCTCCCATGAGTTTCTTTCTGCTGCACCCACTAAATCACACTGAAATCCAACAATGGGAGCAAGATCAAACCTTTCCCTGCATGTGCATGAATAAAAGTATTGGTATGTCCGAGTGTGTCCATCCTAGCTGAGCCATGAAACACAGGCTGCCAGGACAGAAGAGAGGAGGGAAAGGTGCTGTGCTCGGTACCAGCCTGGATTCCCAGGGATCCATAACTGACTCATCCTCTGGCAGAAAGCAGAGCCCTTGTGGTAGACACCAGCTGGTGGGGTTACATCTGTACAGTCATCCATTATGTCTGTTTCTCTGGGCACAAGTTCCTCTTACAAGGTACTCAAAATGCAGACAGAGTCAGTCCTTTTTCTCCTAAAAAATATTAGAAAACTGTGTTGGCAGCACTTCCCGCTGAGCCAATCTCCAATGTGTTATTTAGCAGGCCATGTTTTATATGGTGGTGCCTTAAACTCAGGACTAAAATCAGGGATTTAACTAATTGTGTCAGTTAAAATTCTGTGTCACTTTCTTTGTAAATCTCTTTGTTTATCTCTGTCTAAAATTCCCTCTTAGTTTTATTAAGAACATGATATTCAGTACTTTATGCTTAGATCCCTCACGTAATCCTTGCTCTCTGCCTAAAACTGTCTCATCCCAGAGAGGGCTGAATCGCAGTGATGAGCCAAGTGTTCTCTGTGTTTACAGTAAATAGTCAGGTGGTGAACAACATTAGTTGCTTGGAGATGTTTGAACAGAGGATACAGCATAAAGGCAGCCACTCCTTGGCAGGAGTGTGTGGGGGCTCTGCAGGATGGGTAAAGTGAGAAGGCCAGGTGTGTTGAGAGTCTAACATGCTGAAGATTTACAGCAACCCACCCTTTCTCCTCTTTTCATATTCAATTTATCAGGGTTACAAAAGAAATTACATTACTACATACCCTTCATAAGTTCAAGGTGTCAAAGACATTAAAAAGCTAAATTAAGTTCTGTGCCTTTAGAAACACTTTCTGTTTTCACTGTCTTACCTGGTGTCTTTCACCTGGGACCTGAGGGGGCTGTTCAAGGAATGAGAGACCACATCATATCCATGTTCATGTTTCAAAAATCCCACTGCTGCAATGGTTCTGTGGCACACATCTTTCTCCCAGACAACCACATACCTCTCCTCCAGAAGGGCTAAGGGCTTGATCAGAACACGCTGGAAGTCATGGAATGTCCCCAATTACTATTAGGTAGCCCCAGAACTTTGCTTGTGCAATTTCAAATGTCTGCTCTTTATGCTGTAAGTCCTCCATTCCAGTAGGTTAATTGTGTATCAGTGTTCAGTATTCCTTTATGAAGTGATTGGGATGCTCCTCAAAGTAGTAAGAAAAAGAAGAATAAATAAATGCTGTTTTTCAGTCCACCATCCCATGCTTAGTTCTAAGTGAATTTCAAGTCTTGGAAAGTGTCAGGTTGATGGCCCAGGCGCAGGCGTTCTCCTTTCATCTACAAACACTTACTCTAGCAGCAGAACAAAAGCCTTCTCCACGCTGATCCCTGACAGTACATCTTCAAACTGCAGAGACTTCAAACAGCAGGCCCTTTAAGTCCTTGATCTGTCTGGCAGCCTCTGTAACAAAGGGGCAAATCCGTGATGGGGCTTTTTATGGCACATGTCTCTAGCAGAAACTCGACTGGGAGTCTCAAATTGTCTCAGAGATCAGTGCTGCCTAATATTATTATGCACTCGTGTTCTAAAAATAGGTCTGATTAGATTATAATAGATAAAACCCCACAGAAATGTCTTAGAATGCTAACAGTTTATTTTGGAATAAACAGAAATTTTTCCTAGTGAAATCTATCATTATGCTGGAAAAAAATTCCTCCCACAGGATTTTTTTTTTTTCTGTGCTCATTAACCAATATGAAGAGTGGTTTGATTTGATTTGTTATAATTTTTGCAAAAAAAACCACCCAAACCCCATGCAGTGGAAGCCAAGAAATATGATAACAAAAGCATTTCTCACAAACTTCTCCAGTCTTGTGTAAATGCTGACCAGGATACCCAGTTACACCAGGCATCTGTGACTGCCCATCACGTAGGAGGTACAAGCTTACCTCGATCTAAGGCAAAAGAGAATCACAGTCTTTCCCAATATATAATCCATAGCAAATTGAAAGCATACTGGGGATTATGAGTTACCATGAAAATGCAACCATCTTGCTTTTGGATGCCTGAAACAGGGTTCCAAAATCAACAATTTATAAATAACGAACTTCATCCTGACTCACTTGGGGATTTTTTCCTTCTCATTATAGGAGAATTACTGTTTGAAGAGTAGTTCTTCTAAAACTGGTATAGAAAGGATTTTTTCCTGTCAGACAGCACCTGCCATCTGAATGAAAACAGCATCCTTGGAAAGTGGTATTTTATGCAGTCAGAGGCTCTGAGCCTTCGCTGCCTGTTCCCTGCTTTGGAACATCACCACCAGATGTTTTGCCTCATCACTCGGGGCTGCTGGCAGTGTGCATCCCTCAGCCACGAAGGTGAAAATGGTGGGAAGAAAGCAGAATTATAAGCAGCTTGGGTGGAAAGGTGCTGATAGAGGCAAGTTCCTGCTCTTTGCCATCCCAGGACACTGTTGCCTCCTGCCAGCTTATGACAACGAACACTGCGGGCACTCGCCTGAGAGCACCTCGGTTTAAGCCTTTTTCCCCATAATGAATCAAAGGCAAAGAGCAATTCAGCCTCTGCAGGGAGCAAACAGGGAAAATCCCTGCCGTGCTCCTGCCCAGACAGGCAGTGCCCGTTGGATACCCCCGGGAAAGGGCTGCCTTTGTGTTGGCCCGTCTGTGTCCATCCCTCTCCGGAGCGCCGCATCTCCTCCTCCCGTGTGCCTCTCTCATGTGGGACCCGCGCCCTTGGGCGAATTCCCAGCACCTGTGCTCCTGTCACTGCAGAGCTGGAGCAGCTGCTCCTGCCAGCTCCTCAGAGGGCCAGCACGCCCTGCTCCGAGCAGCAGCCAGGGCAGAAGGATGGCGTGTCCTTCTGGCAGCCCCCGGCCAAACCTCTACCTTCCGATGGCCCCGAGGCAGCCGGCGGTGGGGATTTGTACCCAGAGAGGGATGGTGCCACCGGCAGCGCTGGGAGATGGAGCATCTTTGTTGGTATGAGCAGCCTGCTGTGTGCTGTCTCAGCGTGGAGCAGGGCGTGACAGCAATTAGCTTTTCTTTGGAAGCAATGGGAAGAAAAAGAGAAATTCCATTCACATCACAAGATTTTATTTTCAGGGGTTTTATTTTTGTCCGTGCTTTACTGTACCTGTCTGAGGTGCTCCTGCATTCCAGCAAAACAATGAGAAAACTGAACCACAGAAAAGGAATGTAAGGAAACAATATAGAGCACAACTAAAAAAGCAAATCGTGTCTTTTGCTTACAAATTCCCTCTCAGACTAACAGCTAGCCAGGAGTACTTTCAAGGAATAGGCAGAAAGAAATTAAATTAATTGCTATGACCCACAAGTACACATCATGTTGTAATTTATAGGTGACTAAAATCTGGCAAACAGCACAGGGATAGCCTAATTTTCCAAGGAAACTATACAGTAGTCAGGCCTTTGATTTTGAAAGTGCTTTTTATGAGTTCTCTGCCAGTGAGCTGCATGGATTTACTTCAGAGGGTTACACAAGCCTGAAAGCCTTTGAGCTTTGGACAGTCTGTACCAGAGTTCTGAAAACTCCTAATTGTTTCGAAGATCCATTTTGTTTGAAATGTTTTGTATATTTTAACTGGTTCATAACTCTATAAAATTTCTACTCTCTCCTCAGTTCTTTCAGTACAATTTAGGAGCTACTCCATAGAAGTCAGTGGTGCTTGTTGTAAAACTCGCTTTGCTGAAACGCTGTTTTTTTTAAAAAAAAAGTTGTTTTTCCAGCAGCATTGGTATTTCCTCCTCCTCCCCAAACCACCTCACCTTTTTCCAGCCATCTATTCTTTTGACTATTATTTTAAGTACACCAGTAACAATATTGATGTAAGTTCAGTCCAAAGCGCTTAAAATAATAGAAAACCACAGGCGAACCCTTTGGCTTCTTCTTTGTGCTCAGTGTGGAACTGTTAGCACAAAAGCTGATAGCTGATAATGAGCAACCCTACGGAGAGGGATGCTGGAACACTGAGCTGTTTTTTGCAGGCTGATCCAAAGTATAAGGAAGTTAATGGATGGCTTTATACTTCGGGCTCCAGGATGATGGGCTGGGATCAGGTTTTAAGAGGATGTATAATAGGCGAATTGTTCTGAACAGATAACAGCAATTTGCAGCTGGATGGGTATAAAGGGGCATTCATTCTAGAATGTTTTTACATGCGGTAAAGCAATTTTTTTTTTTTTACTCTTTATAAACCTCTTTACCAAGGAATTTAATACAAGAGAAAATTAATAATTTTGAAAGAGCTGAATTTCCTCAGTGGGATAGTCTACCTGCACACCTGGCAGAGAATTCATCAGCTGATTGAAAGAGTAGTTATACTCCAGATGCTTTCAGGATGCTCTGTGGAGTGCTGCGTGCTGCCCTGTTACCTGCAGAAGTATATAAAAAGTCAAATACAAATATAATCAGAATGAGGAAAGACCCCTATTTTAATAAGAAGTATCTATGGCCATTATATTTGTAAAATACAGAATAACTGAAAATGAAAGTAATTTGATAACCCTCTGGAAAAAGGAATCTCAGGTGTTTAAGTCATTGCTGAAGCCGAAATGGCAAGGCTGAGCCCTGGCACTGGCTGCAGCCTGTGCTCCCCTGCAGGTAGCCAAAAGGGCATCTCCAGCTGCCAGCCCAAGAGCCCAAGATAACAGTCACTTGGAAACATTTGTGCCAAGAAATGTGGCTCCATTACTGCTCTCCCACTAATGCAAAGGATAATAGAATCAGAAAGATGCAGGTCTGGAAGGGGCCTCAGTAAGTCCTTTAATTGGTTTCCTGCCCGAAGGCAGAATGAACTGTGCTTATGCTATTTCTGGTAAATGTGAGTCCAACCTGTTCTCAAAGGTCTCCGCTGATGGAGGCTTCGCAGGCTCACAGCAGAGGGCAAGTGCTGACGACACCCAAGGTGGGAAGGCAAGATGGAAAGGCAGACAGAGGTGGAGAACCAGTTAACCAGGAGGAGCTGGATGCAAGAGTAAGGGAATGTGGTAAAAATAAGCAAAAAAAGTGAAAAATCTCAGCCATAACATCTATAAGGAAAATGTAAAGAATGTGGAGCATAGGACACAAAAGCCAGAGCAAGGCTGTTTGTCAGGAATTCATTGAGGAAACCTGGAGTTCATACAAGAGGAAGTTAGGTGAGAGGAGGAGGACTTGTACAGCAGGAAAAGTGGGCTAGTGCTGGGATCCTCACACATTTTATTATTTGATTTTTAAAATAATGTTATTCTTCTTGTTACTTAACCCGTGATCCTATGAACATTCACGCAATTGTTACCTTGAATTCTCTGTAGACACCCAGAGCACACTTGATGAATTGCTGTGATCTGGAGGTGGTTGCTGTGTCTGCCATATCCATGAATAAGGGTCTCGTTGTCAGCACTGAAGTGTTTCCATATAAAGGTGAGAGCACATTACAGTCAGGTGTGAAAGCCTAGCTAGAGACATAAAGTTCTTCCTGAACATCTGTCAAGTAATGCTGCCGTTGAGAGGCTGCTAGACCATTAGGGAGAACTTCTTTCTAAGATAAAATATATGATATATACATTTTTACCAGCACTTTGAATCTGAAAACAGTAGACCAGAACCAGATGAAGAGAGGAATGTAAGAGACAGGAGGAGAAAACAGAGGCTGAGCACTCTGCTTGGTATAAATTGGCTCGCTCTCTGTACTAAATGACTTGACATTCTCCATGCCAGGTTGGAGACAAGTTGCACAGGGGCATCCTCAGGGTGCTGAATACCTCTGCAGTTCTGAGTGGCTCAGCCAGTTAGGCTTTAGGAGAGGAGAAGAGGTGCCATTGTGCAGCACAGGTTAAACGGGTGTCCAGTCAGGCTGTGGTGATGATCCCCTTTGGTCCTTAGGGCCGTGTGTCCTGGAAGTGCCCACAGCCATGGTAACCCCATTCTCGGCCTACACCTGAAATGGAAATTTCCTCAGAAGAGCAAGTGCCACTGCAAGCACTCACATCCCACCTCAGCAGTGCAGAGGTGGCTCTGAAGAGCCATATGGCCTTTGTTGGAACAGGAGGCAGATGGAATCGGGAAGAGATTAAAGCTCCATAAAAAGAATTGAAGTTACAGCACACAGTGTGTGGCTATTCATTATCACCAGACATATTGTCTTGACACTGATTGCACACAAGGATGAAAATCTCTACGAGGTAGGATAAATTAAACAGGTTTTACTTAGTAATATGCTTTTCAAACACACATGTCAGCAGAAACAGAGAGGCTACATTTTAGAGAAATCTCCTCTAAGTCCCTTGCCTTAAAGGGACTGCCCCATTACCTGTGCAGAACTGTGATGCATTAGAAGTGTCTCAGGTGAGACAGAAGCTTGATAACAATGCTTATCTTACATCTAAGTGAAGGACAGTACCATAGGACATCACCAGCTCTAGGCCAGATCCCAGATTCCTTCGTGGTGTAGTCTTTGAGCCTGGAATCACACTGAGGAACTCCAAGTGAGGAAGGAGGCTCTGGAGCATCTGTGCAGGGCTGGCTGCCCCACATGTAAGAGGCTCCCTACAGCAGAACTGTGCTCTGCATAGACAGGTCAATTCTGGTTCCTTTGTGCAGGTTGGTTATGCTACAGAAAGTCAACCTCTGGCTCAGGTGTTGAATACATTACAGGAATGCAGCAGAATTACATGATTACTCAGGAGAATATATAAAGAAATAATAAGAAGCTTCAGGAATGAGGCAGGAACTCTAACAACTCTGATAAAATATTGCTTTCCTGCCTCTCCTCCGTGCAACAGGGAAATGCCACAGCATGTTGGCCAGCAGGCCGCTACACCACCACAGTTCAAGACCTTCTGTCCCTGTCTTTCCTAGAAAGTTTTAAATTAACCAGCTGAAGAGTATAATGCTGGATTCTCCTAGCACAAAAGCAGAGTAAGTGGTCATTGTGGCCACCACAAACAAGGGGGTATCTGTTTGCAGAGCAGCCAGGGCAAACCTGCAGTCCCTGCTGGTGAAACCCTGCCTGGATTCCACCCACATGACTTCACTCCTGAGACAACTAATGGTTGCATGTATTGCTCCGAGGCCAAGTTTGAGGCAAGAGATTCCTTCTGTGTCTCCAGTGTTATTTTGGTATATTTTCTTTGGCCCGGAATTTGGGAAAACAAAAGAGAGGTTTTCCGTAGGGAGTGGAATGAGGAGGCAGGAAGGGCTACCATATTTCTCCAGACAGAAACTCCTACAGTGTTAGAGTCCAGCACTGCTGCAAGTGTCAACAGATCAGATGTGATACAGAAGGCCCTCTGCCAGCTCTCTGCTACTGCAGCAGCAAACTGGGAAGGAAGCAGGAGCTAATACCCAGTACCACTGAGCTAGGTCCTGTCTCTGCCGCAGGAGGATGGAGCAGGAGGAAATCAGTGTCCACCTTCTCCTTTCCGTGCAGTGAAACCTCGGCTTGTCCAGGGACCCAGCAGGACAGGGCTGACCCAGAGGGGCTCCCAGCCAGGGTGTTCAGGCCATCTGCTGAGTCAGGCGTGCTGGCAGCAGTTTCTGGGATAGGATCTTACTATCAGCACTCCTTGTCCCAGCTGCTGGCTCCCAAGGAAGACCCCAAAACTTAAGGTGCCTGCAGAGCACCACAGCGCAAACTGTGCCCCTCGGTGCCAGTGGGTGTGATTCAGATCAATAGCTGCTGAGGGCAACAGATTGAGCAGTAATTAGCTGCTGTTAGTCATTCTCTTCCCAAGTACAAGTGCTATGGCATTTGATTATTTCAACACAGTTGGATGTGGGAGGGAAGGTAGGCCTGGAAACATTTTCCTGACAGCATACTTCTCAGCTCTTTTAAAACGCCTCTCATGTTGACACTCAGCACAGCATTTCAAATAAAATGCTATTTCCTCTTGTAGAGCAGCAAGGAAAAAATGCTGTCACAGGTTTTATAACAAACATTAGGTAAGCAGCAATCATGCCCATTGTGCAATCTGGGATTCAGGTAGGAAAACAATCCATAGATGGCTAAGGGAGAAGTACTGCATGTCTCAATAATCTGAATAAGGAGTGAACTGCTTGAGGACCACAGAGAAGGGGACAGGGTTGAATGGGTTAGTGGGACAGCTTCACACAGCTAAGTGTGAAGAACAAAAAGGCGTACTTTTGAGACTGGAAGCTTAAAACTGACTGAAGGAAATGTGAGTTATTTGTGTTCAGCTAAGTTCTTGTTTCTCTCTCATGACATCACAAAAATGTGCTGTGGTCTGCCTACAGCGATTGCCTGTCCTTCTGACAGCTCTGACCCAGCATGGAGTGTCACTGGTGATGTCTATTTGTACTAGAAAAAACAAAAACCTTATGAATGGGGCTTGTAACCTTTATTTTCTTTTTCCTGCCTTCTGCCTCAGTACTTCATTTTCCTCCTGAATTCACAACGCCCCAGAAATCTGAGAGCTTCTTTTCTCCTACTTTGCTCTTGGGCAGATATCAGAACTTCCTGCTCAACTGTACCTCTCTCTGAAGGGCTTTGTGCTGGTCCTCTCAAAATCCTGCATGCACAGAACTGCCTTTGGAGGGAAGCATTTAGTGGTCCTGAGCAAGCATAAGATTCTCCAAAGCCACAGAGTAAATTTCTGAGTGGTGACAGAAGATTCAACAAGGAGAGCTCCCATATACAATTTTTGCCTTACTTTGGGAGGGAATAATGGGATTCAAACAAAAAGTGGTTAGGATTGTGTTAGGATTCTAGCATTCCCAGTATCATGTGTCCAGACTAAGAGTGTTCCCTGCACAAATAGAGCCTGTCTTGTCTACTACAGGTAAATAAATACAGATAAATGCTGGCTGTCTATGATCAGCTTTTTTAAGGCAAGAATACTTTTTCCTTACCAAGCAAACTTGAAAGAAAAAGGAATCAAGACAGTAAGCTAAACATGCACTCTGAAATTGCTTAGTCCAACATTTAGAGCATGTTGTTGTCAGCTTGCATTTTTAAAAACTCTGAACCAGCCAGCTGAGTTAGCTGGGCTGCTAACAAGCAGGTCAGAAACCACACCACAGTGGTGGTTACCATGCTCTCCTGAACAGAGATCTCAACAGCATTGATAAAATGATATGAGCAGCTTAATATCCTGGCGTGGTGTACAGGTGCTACCAGTCTGACAGGCACTGGAGAGGGTGTATGTCTTGCTTTTGAAACAGGAGGGGTGGATGACCAAGAAAATTTCTATATTCAGGGTGGGTATTTTTTCCTCAACCAACTATTTCAAATGATGCATTTTACTGACAACGATGAACTTGTTACTCCTAAAATCAGGGTGATGAACTCTGTTTATAACAGCTTGCATAAGTAATCAGTTTCATGTGCTAATGCATCTCTCATTTTGCATGTTTTAACACAGTAGATTTTGAATGCTCTTCAGGGATTGTCACTGAAACAATGTCAAGTAATACAGTATTAGTTCTGTCTTACTGGGACATTATTCCACATTCAAATATATTCAGACTTGTCCATTTTTCCATTCAGCAATTCACCCTAGTAGTTCTAACGTTACTTTCCTGTGTTACATTAACCCTCTCTGGGGTTTAATGCTTTAAATATTTATAGACTGTTGTAATGCCCAAATAATCACATTTCTAGCCTTCAACAGCTCCTGCATGGTAATAACACCTACATTTTAACAGAAATTAGGCCTTTTAAATTAATTTAATTAAATTAACAGAAATTAGTCCCTCAAAGGAAGTAAATCACAGCATTGTGATCAGCCTTCTTTTTGTTATTTTTTGTTGGCTTTAATTGACTGTCAATACATGATGAGTCGCATGGGGTGTTGCATATCTGGTGGAGTGAGGGGACACAAAAGGTTCAGATCCAAGGAACAATCATGATTTTTCTGATGTGTCTAATAACATGTAGGATGTTTGAATTTCGGACAAAGAAACAAACATGCACTAGGATTTTTTTACAGTTAGGAAGAAAGCTCGTGCAGATGCTGAGCACAGAATTTACACAAACTCAGGCATTTGTGTGATTTGCGCCTCATGCTATCTTGGGCTCCTGCCAAAAGTGTAAGCTGCTCAGAGACTGTTTGTTTCCCCTGAGACTGAATATTCCCTGTAATGCAAGATGTTTTTAAAAAGTAATTTACTCACTGTGATATTAGAAGTCCTAATGAGTAGATCTTTATTTCCTTCTGGGTCTTTTCTGCTGGAAAATCCTGGCAAACCTTGTAATGAATGTTGTGTAATCTCTGTCACTTGATTGTGGATCTAATTTTAGGTACTGGTGTTTGATTTGGGGCATTTTTACTACTTTAAGAGAGACCAGAATTATTTGCCTTTCCATGACCTGCATGGTTTTGAGCCTGAAGTGATGTTCCTGTAAATCACACAAGCACTAAGAGCCTGATCCTTCACTGCTGTGTGCAATCCAAAATGCCAATGGACTGTTCATAGCACTCAGTGCTGTTTCCCAGCTGAAGGGTTTGCAGATTTGGGTCCTGACAATGTGTATTTGTGTGCCTGTCTCCAGCACAGGGGAGAGGCTGCTGATGGGGAGGGAGAAGGTGCTGGGAGTAAACAGCTTATGGTTCAGCTTCCAGAGCATCTGCATCCCAGCACTGCATCCCAGAGCGGATGGAGTGAACTACAGGAAATTACTCTGACTCATCCAAAAGTTTTAATCATTTTTCCTTTATGCTGGTAGTGCTGCAGAAGACCTGTCTACTTTATCTTTGTGTAGGTGCAAGTTCTGCACCTATGACTGTATCTAAGCATACCTGTTTCCTGAGGCTTTGTCCTACCCACCTAGGGCAGCTGAGGAGCTGAGCAGAAAGACTTTGCTCCAACAATACCTCACAGTCTGGTTTTCCTGTGATGTAAAACACACTTTCTTGTGTCCCCAGAAGGCAAAGTCTTTGCTTTCCAGCTATCAGTGGCAGTTAGTAGTTTGTGGATGAGAAGGGGAAGTTGTTTCCAGAAAATGAGAATATGAAACAGAAACATTTTAAAAGACTGATGTTTCAGGATTGAAAGAGCAGAACCACCGTGTTGGTATCAGAGGCAGATAAATTGGGCAAGCTCTTTCTCAGAGAAAGACATTAAAATAGAGGTGTCTCATATATATTTATATATACACACACATGTATATGTAATTGAAATACTTTAAAAAACATTTCATCACATCTTAAAGGCAGTTGAACTATTAATTTCCATTCTGGTCGATTTGAGGCTACCTGATGAGTTCTTGTGTATCTCAATTAGTTTGGAGAGGCTGATGTTTTGTGATGGAGTCAGTCGTTAACTATTTGTGACAGTTGGTTGTCCACATTTAGGGAGTACCACAGGCATGAAAAGGAAACAGAGAGCTTTTCCAGTTATCAAACACACTCAGATCACCTCTCCCTTCTCACCTGGAACTTTAAGACACTCATCAGCTTCCCAAGGTCTCTGAGAAACATGAAATAGATTCCTTGGAGTGGTGCACTTAAGATCAGGCACAGCAAAAGACCTAGTGCCATCTGCAAGGCATCTCCCTGATTCTCTTCCCAGTCTTGGACACAGATTTGAGCAACATGAGAGCTGCTGTGACCTGTGTCATCTGGCAGCGGCCCCCAAGAGCTTGTTTACCCTGGATATTTTTTCATTAGATTATCATTACACCACGGAAACTGCACGAGTGGGAAAACTGCACGTGTGTAGCAGGGGTCATTGGGGTACAGAACTTTGGCACTTCTAATCCCAGTGTGCTTATGTTGTCAGTAAAGGCTTTCACCCCTCACAAACCCCTACAGCAGGCCGTGCATCAGCTCTGGGCTGCCAGCATGTGTCATGGTTCAGCTTTGTGCCTCTGCTCCCGGTCCTGGCAGGCTGCAAGCGGAGCCAGCTGCTCAAGCCTGGAGGTGAACAGCTCTGTAACATGCGTGTCTCGCCAATCACTCCTCACACTGCTTGGCAAGGACTGAAGTGGTCTGAGGAGGTTACTCCAGATTTATATTGCCCTCTTCAGCCAAACACCACAGGTTCCTTTTTCCTGCAGGAATCCTGCCTTGGCAAGGGCTGCGTTCTGCAAGGAGTTGAGCCCCACTGTGAGGGGCTGAGTGCTCTCGCTCTCCCCAGTGTCAGTGGCCATGGAGAACACCCAGCAGCCTTCAAGAATGGCCAACACGTTTCAGAAATGGCAAGCACCTTCCAGCACTGGGTCTGGCAGAAATGGCACTGGAGCAGACTAATGTTTTGCATTTGGACCAGACTGTGCTTTTGAAGGACATGAGGAAGTTCATTATGCTGGATATGAGCCTGCTCCTGCTTTGACTGAAGTGAGTAGTATTTTATTTTTGTGCTTTGATGTAGAGAGGAGCAGGACTGGACCTGCTGTGAGAGTGATTGATTTTCATCAGCTCGTGAGTGGTGAGCAGAAAGCAGGGCAGGTTGACTGCTGCACAGCATCAGTCAGTTGCAAACACAGCATCACCATCTTCTTCACACTTCCCTCCACCCACCTCCATCAAACAGCTCCTCTTCATTAAAGCAGTGCCCCTGCCTCTGTGCTTGCTTTAGAAGTGTTATGACACTGCTGTGAAGCACAGAATTCCCTAAAGCCTCAGAGAGAGAAAAGATAAATGAGGCATCCTGAGCAATTGAGTAAAGACACAAAAAAAGGAAGAACAGGATGCTGATTTCAGCAAATATCTGTGCTTCCACAACACTTACTCACTGTTAGACTACTTCATAAACTTGTTATATAAGGAAACATTGCAAGAATAGCCATGAGGATGACGAGGAAAGAAGCGAGCCATGCTTTTCCTCTGCTCCCTGCAGGACCAACATTGAATTTGGCCAGAGCATCTGCCATTATGGCTTGATACACTTTGAAATATACATTAGCATGAACAATAACTGAATCCCATCTCCGATAAAATTTAGTGTTTGAGTTATTTTAAATGTTCTTCTACCATGGTCTTGTTGTTCAACTTTATCTAAACGGATTATGTTTGGAGAATATACATAGATAAATATGCTAATAATAAACACAATAATTGATTAGATACGAACAACAGGGAGCCAGCAGCACAGCCTACAATGATCTCTAGACTAAAAGTGATTACTAACATCATGGTAAGTTGTAGGTTGTTCCTTCAAAAGCACAGGTAACAAACCAGTGACACATCCTTCTGCTGCTTCTCTCACTGGTTTATTTTCACACTCTTGGAATCCATTTGTTAATGTAGCTCAAGAGAAGAGTGAAAAAAGGAAAGTAAAAGAGTTATGCTTTCTATTCTAGTAGCTAGAATGGGGGTGGATGGGTGGATGAAAGGGAAACGTAGGTTTCCATGTGATGAAGCAGCACATGCTCTGCTCCAGTTTTATGGTGTAGAGTTGCTGACATTTTCTCAAGCAATAAATAAGAAATGCCACATAATTCATCATTCCTGAATTTAGTCTTTCTTATACAGTCTGGCTGCCTCTTTCATTAGTCCCACAGCTACAGCTCAAACTTTGCTCAGGTGTTTTGGCCCTGGTGTGGACCTGTCTTCCTGCAGAACTTGCAGACTCTGTAAGCCAGGATGGCACAAAGAGGGATGTTTAGCTTTAAGCCCTGTAAGACTTGTAGCCCTTGCTCTCTTCCAATTCCCATGGTTCCTGCTTGTGGAGAGAGTACCCAGGTTCAGAGGTGTGGACTCACCATCCAGCACCATCTGATAGACCACCTCCTCCAGAGCCTGAAGACTCAAACTGCCTATAGGTCCTAGAGATGGTGACGATGATTTCATAACCAACCCAACTTCCAGAGCGAATTGCAACTACAAAACCTCGCTACAAATAAAAGAAATGTAAGAGTTTAGATTAAGTTTCCAATTAACTTTTGCTGGGGGAAAAAAACAATGCAAAACAGAATATCTGGCAAGTTAAACTGTCTCATTTCTCAAGCATGAGGTCTTGAAATATTTAGTTTCACTTGCTTTCAGCTTTAAGAAACAAGAATGAACACTGTGGCAGAGGCCTAGATTTAAGAAATGTCAAGGAAAAAGCAGAAACTGTTGTAGAAAAATTTGTATTGTCACTGTTGTTATATGGCACTGTAGCTGCAATCTGGTAATGGGCAATAAAACTGAGATGAGGAGTTTGCTTTGAAGAGCACTTAGGTTATGGAATAAAATCACATGTATCAAAATTATGGCATAGCCTCCTGTATTGCATAATGTATTGCATAAGAGAAAATAGAGAATAGCTGCTTCCAATTAAGCCTTTGTCACATGGACAGGTCATGGATGCCAACAGTGGATGAAATTTCACTGGAGAAAGCAAAACCGAAAAAAAAATTTGATTCAGTCGACTTCAAAATCACACTTCATTCAAAGTAATTTTTTAAACTATTATTGTTCCAACCAAGATGCCTGTAACTATAAAAGGCTTGACTGAAGGATATTTTTACCATGTCAAGTGTAAGCCCTTTGGAGTCAATCAAAAGATCGTTTAAGTCTCTTTGCCTGTAATTTCTCAAGTATAGTCAGGCTCCTTCTTTCTGGGGATTTTTCTTACAGCAAAAGGTGAAATAAATATTTTTAATTGGTTGAGGAGCTCTCTCACCGAAACTATTTTAATTAATTTTTTCTAAACATAGAATATATATAGAATTTACTTCAGGCTTATTAAATCTTGCTGCAATACTGAAATTTTCCATTTAGCCTAAACAGACTTTTACAGATTAAAAGAAATAAAATCGAAGGTAAAGCAAGCCCACACTCTTTATTACATTCATCTTTTTTTAGAATGACAAAATTAAGTCAACGCCCACATAAAATATAATTGCCAATATCATACCACTTCTTTTTTCAGAGCCAAAGAAGACAAAAATCCATCATTCCCACCTCCAGGTCAGCTGCTCAGCTCTTTTTTCCTGCCAAGATGATTGCTCTGCCTACCTCTGCCCAGGAGAGGAGCCAGTGAGAGGAGCCAGGTGTTAGGGACGGCACTGAGGACTAACCTCCCTGAGTTTCAAGAGCACCAGGGAATGTGCTGGATCAGACACCAGGGAGGTGCCTTTTCACCTAATTACCACAATTTTTAGTCGAAGACCGCCTCAGGCCCCCTGTGGCTATGCTGTAGTCTCTTTTGCAAGGCTTTTGCTTAATTAACTGAGGGAGAGTACATTTTAGAGCCATGGGTGGAAGGCCATCAGGTAAGAAGGGGCTACAGGCCAGGGCTCCTGAGAGCCACATGTGCAGAGCGCAGGGCAGAGGTTCCCTGCTGCCATGTGAAGTGATGCAGATTCCCCAGCAGGTGCAAAGGAGAGCCCTTTACTGCAAAAACCCAAGCTTTTTTAAGCAGTTAGCCAGTTATCAGTTTACAGAGTTTTAGAGCACAACAAACATAACTCAACCAACCACCACACACCACGATGTGTACACGCAATTGTCACGCAGCATGGTTTTTGGTTTTTTACCCCTAATTTAGCTGTGTCTCTTTCCCAGAGTCCTTTTCTACTTAGCTGAAGTAACAGGCCTGAGCCATGATGTTACAAAGGCAACAAGGCCTTCATGCAGCAGCTCCCCAGCTGCAGTGTGCCTCATGTGCCTCGTGTGGGAGATGTCAGGGACGTGGCTGGGCACAGACCGGAGCTGCCTGCCAAAGCCACCCGGTGATGATGCAAGTGGAATTCACCCGAGAGCTCCGCAGGCTCGCAGCACACAGGGTGATTTATCACCGCCTTATTTTAGGTACGTGCTTGGGCACTGACATCAGGCGTGGGGCTGGAGAGAGGGTGCTGTGCACCACTGCTCGGCCCATCCCAAGGGCTGGTGCTGATGCCTTAGGTTTTAACTTTTATATTTCTCAAATCCTGCAGTGCCCAGTGTCACTCTGCAGTTCCCTGGAGCTCTTTCAGTGCTGTTCTCTCATGCTCACACACACACAACAAAGCCTCTCCAGCTCTCCAAGGACACCCAGACCCTCCTAGGCCCAACAACTGCAAACCACAATCTTGGGGACAGGGGGGCAAGCTTGGGCAAATTCCATCCTTGCCTGGCTTCTGCTTGGGGAATTGATGCTGATATCCAAGTGGGAAGAACTCGTGAGCTGTCCTTGTCCATGTTGGGATGCACTGAGGCAGGAGCCTCTGGAGCCCAGAGTGTACCTCTGAAGGCCTTTCCAATCAATCCTTCCTTTATTCCTGTCTGCTCTCTGTTTCTAGGGAGCCATTTCAGGCATCAGTGCAAGTGCAGCAGGCAGTGGAGCAAGGCACATCTCTGCTGGGACGCAGCTCCACAAGGCAGTGCTGCTGGAATGGCACAGGCCAGGGGAGCTCCATCGTCAGCTCCTGCTGGAGCTCTGCTACTGTGTCTTATTGCTCTTAACAGTATAAAGGCAGCGTGGATACACTGCTGATGCTACAAATGAATCGTCATTCCACCATCGGGAGAGGCCCGCAAATACTCAGTGGAGCTGAGCCCTGCTCGGTGTCAGAGGAGCCTCCGGTCCTGGCAGTGCAGCAGGGACGAGGCAGATTGAATTATGAGTTAATCAGTTTCGATCCAGTCACTCTGCTGCTAATCAGATTACCCTGTTCAGCTCAGCATTGCTTTGGAGCGTGTCTACTCTTGGTGCCGATGCAGTTCAAGTGGCACGCTGACGAAAACACAAACTAAATCAACTCTTTCAGTGAAGGCAAGCCCTAGAAGGCCTAAGCCATGCAGAAATCTTTACTGTAGACTCGTACAACAAAACACTTCTTGTCCTCTTTGTGAAGACTGTGCCATTATTTTGTTTGTTGTAACAAAGGCTAAAAAGTAGGGCAGGAGGATGTACGGAAAACAGCAGTGTGCTGATTACTGTGTCAAATTTTATTTGTGAGGAACACGAGCACGTGAGAATTGCTCAGGTTGATGATTTGTGGCTGGGAGCTGTGGAGCTCTGAAAGGGCCACTTGAGCTACTTAGTGCAGAAGGAGTTAAGGCCTCGCATCAGCAAGACACCACTTCCTCTAAACTGCTGGTTAAAAAGTAACTTCAAATAAAATATTTAAAACAACGGTGTGTTTGCTGGGAACATATTACTTTCTCAGGGAATTTTCATAATTTTCATTTTCTTCCTCAATGTAATTTTTGCTTTGTAGCTGCCTGAAAGTCATGGTACAAAATCATTTACTCCTCCTTCAGTACATTCCAGTTGACTTCAAAAGACTGCTGTCGTAAGAAGGAAAGTGCTTGGTTTTGGTTTATTGATACAAAAGAGGAACATGATATAAATAATTGAGATGACTCGTCTTTGCCAAAGCCTTGTTAACCTGAAAGTTCCCAATTCATGTCGGGGTTCACATGGGCTCTGGCTGCTGTACAGCCTGGGCTTTGTACAGCCTGGGTTCAACTGCAGCAGCAACAAGCATGACTGAAGTGGCCACACGGTAACACTTGTGTTAAGGGCAGAGGCTGCAAATTCTGTTTCTTTTGGTTAATAACTACAACAGAGCAGTTAATTGCACTTTCGGTTGCCTGGCCACTTAGTGCCTCTTCAGATGGCCTAAATGGAGGGGAAACCCAAACCCTCACTTGTTCATACAGTGCTCAGCTACATGGAGTTATTGTTGCCCACGATTTTAAAGAATTTTAGAAGCTGTTTGAAAACATGACCTCATCGCTGTGTACAGCTTCTTCTCGAGGGGAACTGGAGTGGCACTGATCTCTTCTATCTGGTGACCTGTGACAGAGCCAAGCTCCTGAAGTGAATGTGCCAGGGGAGGTTTAGGTTGGATATAATGAAAAAGTTTTTCCTCCCGAGAGTGGCTGGGGAAGGGTCACAATAGCAGCCTGCCAGAGCTCGGGAAGTGCTTGGACACTGCTCTGGGCACACGGTGTGACTCTCGGGTGTCCTGTGCAGGGCCAGCAGTGACACTCGGATCCTTGTGGGACCCTTCCAACTCGGGATATTCTCGGAAATGTATTTATCTGTTTATCGACAATATTTAACTAAATATTTACATTCGAAATATTTAACGTGCGGGTGTAACACAGGACTTGAAGAACGGAGCAGTGCAAGAGGACCCGGTGCCTTTCGACCCGCCGGGCAGGTGGACGAAGGGCCGGCCGCGCAGGACGAGCTTCCCCAGAGCACATCGGCCCCCTGGCCTTGGGCGCACGCCGGGATCCTTTTTCCTCCCTCTTTCCCTTCCTCCCTTCCTCCCATCCCGGGGGAACCCACGGGCGGCTCCCCCGCTGCGGCCCGACCGCTGGGAACTACCGCTCCCATGGTGCCCCGCGCGCGGCAGGCGCGGCCACCTCCCC
>VZTN01001893.1:0-49759 GCA_013400515.1 Erpornis zantholeuca | reverse complement strand
ATTGTGTCAGAATGCACTCTTCCTGCTTTCTGGCTCTCTTTTCCCTTGCAGACAGCAGAGTTTTCTGTTCCAGGTCAGTGTCTGATGGTCTCTCTCCTTTAACAATTGTGTGCATGGATGTTTTCAGGGCTGCACAACTCTTACTTGTGTTTAATATAACTAGGGCTACTAAGAACTGATTTCAAGGAGCGAATATATTTCAGATTTGTACAGAAAAGTACAAATTCAGCGGTGTTTTGTATGTTCACAATAAGCAGTCATTGCTTAATGACACTTTATAGTGCATGTTACTTGGAACACAGTCTGATGAATATTTCAGTGAGGTCTACAGTCAAATATCCTACAACACGTTCCATGACCCAATATGCAAATCAGCTGTGGGATGTGAGAGGGCTGTTGGGGCTTACTCTACATAGATTTAGACTGTTTTAACAAAGGTTATTTATTAAACATTATCGACATTGGTTTTTTCACCACTTTCAAAAATTCAGGAGGGGATATTATTTTCTTTAGGGAAACGGCAAAGAAGTAGGTCGGGAACCATGACTGTGAAAAGGCCACTCCGGGGAAGGGAAAGGTTAAGTTTAGTTCTAACCAGTAAAATAAAAAGGTTGGGAGACTGCTGTCATTTGTGAAAGAAGAACTTCTTCTGAGTTATTATTATATGTTGAACTATTTAATATGTCTCATTTGTTCATTGACAATGGTAAGGTTAACAAAGGGGATTCTTGCCACTACGTAATTCAGGGAGTTTAATTGGAGACAATTTGGAAGAATTATAATTTATATTAAGTAGAAAAGTCTGGGAGCTTATTTCATGGTTAAAAAATGTGATGTAAAAGAATAAAATATTGTCAAAATTGAGTGAGAGAATTTGGTGTCTGTGTGAAATCATTAAATTCACTTAGCACATTTAAGTAATTTTGGTAATTACCAAAATAAAAAATGGATTGGGATTATTGGACCATATTTTGTCCTGCTTTGTAGTTTGTGAAATTCCTGCTGGAAATAGGAAATACATTAGATTAAAATTGGCCAAACCACATTGCAAACCTAAACAGAATTTAAAGACGGGCTTCCTCAGGCAGAAACTTATATTTCCAAAAGGCAATGATGTGTATACAAACATCCAG
The DNA here is from genome assembly GCA_013400515.1 of Erpornis zantholeuca. Classification (NCBI taxonomy): domain Eukaryota; kingdom Metazoa; phylum Chordata; class Aves; order Passeriformes; family Timaliidae; genus Erpornis; species Erpornis zantholeuca. Next base: position 48,626 of record VZTN01001893.1, on the reverse strand, counting down.
GTTTGTCAGTTAAGAAGAGCAGAGTTTGGGGCATTTATTCCTTTTCCTCCCTCCCTCAAATATATCACTGAGCTCTCAAGGCAACAGGAGAAATCCCATTGACTTAAAATAGTACAGTGGGCAAAGTAAGCAGCCATGCCAAAAACACACACAGTGATTATTGTTTACTTAAGTCTTTAGCCAGTGGGCTCTGTGAGAATCTTGAGCTCTCCATCGCTGTGGCACAGGACAGAGATCATGAGACACCCCAGCTGCAGCATCTCATCTCATGCAGTTTGTGTGCATGGGCTGCAGACACCTTGAAAATCCTCCCTCTTTGCAAAGGAAAGTGTCACTAATGAAGTTGGAATGCTCCTTCCATCCTAAGACCTGTCTGTGCTCTGCAGGGCCACAAACCTGAGCTCTTAGGGAGTACAGGAGTCAGCAGCATGTTTCCTCAGCAAAAGCTGGAGAATTGCAGAGGAACGGTTCAGTCCAATGAAGCACTTTCATTTTATATTGGTAGAAAATTGGCACCTCTCTCTCGTTCTTTGAAATGCATCATTTTAGTGCTGACCTCCACTCAAAATGAAGTGTGGTAAACCTATAATTAGGAGAACATCAAATGACTCGTACAAAAGAAAAATGAGAGTTGTGGGGTTCACTTACAGAGTAAGCTGTTAGATTACTGTTGTAGTCTCCTGGCATTTCTGGCTCATTCTGTCTTCCTGCTCATCTCTGCATCTTTTGGCCTTCAAGTCATGGAGCTCAAAGTCATAGGTTTATTTTGACCTTCAGTTTTAACTGAGGAAAAAATAAAGTGAGTTCCTAGTCCTAAAAGCTGCAGACATAAGCTTGAAAATGTGCTCTCTTGAGGCCTCAGGAATAAGAAAACTCATGATCTTAAAATATTTGGGAATAGCAGTGCTATTCCAAACAAGAAGCCAGCAGATGCCTGTATCAGTGTGCTTCTGAATTAGGCAGTAAGCCAGTGCTCAAAATATAACTATTTTATAATTGTATTAAATAGGCTTCCTCCCATCGGTACCTTGTTCTTTTCTGCATAAAGAACTCCTGACAACTTGTTTTCTGTACTGATTCAAACAAATGCTAGCTTTTGTAGCCAAAAAGAAAATGAGTAGCAGGTGAAGACCTTGCTTTGATGATGCTAAGGACCATAAAGACCTTGGCAATTGTTTTCTAGTAATCCCTGTAATTCCTTGCAAGTATTAGCAACAGTTTATGAAATCCAGAACAATCCAAAACTATTATTAATATCAATGTACATTTGAGTCTCTGAAATATGGGCGTATAAGTAGTGTACACATGTGAGTATGTCTGAATCTATTATTTATCAAATCATGCTTGCTACCCATTTAAGGTTTTTATATATAATATATACAGCATGCAAATTGGTGTTCGAATATACATTATTTCTACAAAGGACAGTCTCGACAGCCACATGACAGCATAATTAATACAATTTTTTTAGAAAATTCTGCAGTAGAACCTTGTAACATCTGTTTGAACTGAAGTGTCTCACAAGGAGTTCTGTTGTTAGAGAGCACGAAATGAGCACACACACACACACAGGTGGAGGTGGTAGAGAAAAAGCACAAAGTTTAACAATTCAAGGATTTTATACAAAACCTTGGAACCTCGTGAATTGGATAGGGAGATCTTCTCCTATCCAATTCCATTGGTTCAGACAGAAGTCCACCAAAAACTTCTTTTATCAGGAATGGAATGAAAACAAGAGAGACAGTTACAAAAACACAGCTTGTTTACAGCAGAGTTTCGTGAGAACTCCAAAGTGACTTTTCAAAACAACCAGAACAAGTCTCGAAACAATCAGAGGGCTGAAATTCAGGGTGACATAGTTCCAGAAAACATTCCCAAGCCCCTAGCCAAAGGAAAAGACCTCCATAAGAAGGTGCCCCTTTGGGTGAGCAGGTAATGCTGTGGTCAGAGCACAGAGATGGAGAAGCTCTGTCTCGCCACACTGCTGACCTGACCTGACTGGAGGAATGAGCTAGCATGGGTGAGGAGCTAATTCTGAACTGAATTAGAAAAGGTAATGACTCTGGAGCACAAAGAAGCTATAACTGTGGGGCAAGCAATACTATTCTATCAGTAGTTCTGGGAATGAGATCCTAATTTGGGATAGATGTTACACTTACCATGAGCTTTTTCTGTTTTGGTCTTTTCCGATGTACTGTTTTAGAGTTAACATAGGCAGCTCTCAAACACAAATCTCTCAGTAGTGTGGTTTCCAGGAAATAGACTGGAAACCATTGCAACCTATATGGCATTCAAAATTTTCACAAGTGATTTAGTTATTCTTCTCTGGTTTCACAAGTAAAGCAGACTGACAGGGTTGACAATACCCGTGATACAAGCTACTCTCTGTAATAAGCAGGATCTCTCAGAGGAAATCTGAAGTCTGGTGAATGCCAAGAAGAGAAGAAGCCAGTGGATTTAACTCCGTGTTCAGCTACATGGCCAATCCCGGCTGCGATACCAGAGGGAGGTGAGTGAGGTGTGACTTAAATCATCTTTCTCCTCTTGTATTGAAACACAGCAGTTAGGCATGTTGCACCTCATGCCTTGACTGCCTTGCAGTCTTGTAAAGCTTTGGTTTTGTGGAGAATCCAAAGGCAGACATCAATACTTGGTAGGCACAGAGCTGTGGGACATGCTGTGGTCATGGAAGGAAGCAGGAGACGGCAACAGTGGCAGGAGAGACACTTTAACCAGTAAAACATATTTATTTTTCCTGAGACTTGTAAGTAGAACTTCCTTTTTTAAAAAGAAAAATTAAAATGATTGGTTGATTTGGTTTTGATGGGTTGTTTTCCTTCATAGTTTAATAAATCTGTGAAAAATATTATTTTCATAAAATTTCAGGGATAAACATTTAGACTGTTTGCAAACACTTTTTTTTTGTAATAAGAACTAGCTTGATAACAGATATTAGACATTAGAGGGCTGGAGCACCCCATTTTATGAAGAAAGGCTGAAAGAATTGGTATTGCTCAGCCTGGAGAAGAGCAGGCTCTGGGGTGCCTTTATTACTACCTTTTAGCAACCAAAGGGGGCCTACAAGACAGCTGGAGGAGGATTTTTTACAAGGACAGGTAGTAATTGAAAAGGGGGAATGGCTGTAAACTGAAAGAGGGCTGGTTTAAACTGGATATTAGGAAGAAATTCTTTACTGTGAGCGTGGTGAGACACTGGAACAGAGAAGCTGTGGATGCCCCACCCCTTGAAGTGTTCAAGGCCATGGGACTTTGAGCAACCTGGTCTAGTGAAAAGTGTCTGCCCATGGCAGGGGGTTGGAACTGGGTGATCTTAATGTCCCTTCCAACTGAAGCACTTTTGATATTAAGAGAAGCAGACGGTTATTTTCAACTCACCTTTTTTATATCTTTTCTCATTTTATAGTTCTCCAATATGTAACCTTTGGTTTATTAATACTGTTATTTGTTGTTTGGTTGTTTGGTTGTTTTTTGTTTGGGTTTTTTTTCCCCCCTCTATCAGTTAATCCTGAATGAAAGCCAAAACTAGGTCCTCTGAGATTACATAACCAGATGTTTGGCATATTTCATTCCTGTGATACCAAATCTGATCACACACTACCCTTAGTAGTTCATCAATTTCAGATCTGAATAGTGTTCTTTAGAAATCCTGAGTGAATATTGCTCTAGCCTTGTAATTTGCTATTCCTCATTTGTCAATAGAGCCTAAGAACTTTCTTACCAACACTATAGTTAGAGGCACCTTTGGGACTTTCATCTGTAAGTAAGAACTCTGGTGTGAAAACATTCTTTCCTCTATGGTGCACTTTATGCAAAAAAAAAAAAAAAATTTCTTCTGTGGTTACAACACCAAAGGAGTTCCCTGTCTTTTCCTTTTCTCATTGGGGAGCCTGTTAACTCTTCAGGTCTCTGTCAAAAAGTTTCACATGCTCTCATTCTTGAATAGACACAAATGAATGATGAATGTAGCACCTTAGTGTAGAAAACATGGTCCAGTGTACAGGATCTATCACAAAAAGTCCATGCTATTTCCCTGTGTGCAATACACAGAACTTATTAATAGTGTCTTTATGGTTCATTCTGATTGAGGTGATTTTCTGAAAATACTGGCAGTATGTGAGGCCTTGCATATAATGCTCACACATCAATGAAAGACTGAAATAAAATGCAATCACAGAGCTTGGAGTAGGCTGTGCTGCAAAAATCCCTTTTATATTCATGGTAAGAATATCCACAAGGAAGCTTGGGGGATAGGATGCAAACTGTAAATTCCTCTGCTAGTTTGAACTGTACTGGCTTTGAGTACAGAAACCTGGAACATGCTGGAGCTGATAGAAAGTTTGAAATTATTGGCATTTTTAAAAACTTGTGATATGAGTGAAAGTGTTGCAAAATGCCTTGTAGGAGGCAAATAGTGCAAACATGGGTAGAGAGGAGAACTAACCATATAGCCTGACAAGGTTTTTTATAAATGCTATTTAGTTATTGCTCAGTAATGCTGATGCTGAGACGTCATTTCACCATTTTTCTACTGGCTGCATCAGCAGGGCATTTGGACACTTACAATGAAAGTGTTTCAGCATATTTCTTCAGTTAAAATCTCCTTTCTATTCCAGTCAGGACAGAATAAAACTCATCTGAAAAATCCAAGAGGGGGACAGAAATGCTGACACTTCAAATGCCTGGTTCAAAAAATCTGATGCCCATGCTACTTTTGATTCCCACAGCTCCTGAATACATTAGCCATGTGCCCTTTAAGAACAACTTGTGTCATTGCAAACACAGTGTTCCTGACGTCTGGTTGCACTGTGCCAGTGTTTGTGTAGGGTTTTAATCATTGATAGAAGACCTGAGCATTCATTGCTTTCTTGCTATTTCTCATGGTTGCTTTTTTTTTCCACTGCTACTGGTAAAATTTTTTAAATAGTTTCTGCTCTGCCCATATTTGATCTTGAATTAATAGGGAGTAAGTACTGAAAATATGTCAGGGAATGTGTTTAATTTTTTCAGTCAAGCTCAACACCTATTGTAGGAGTTTTATCCAGTAAAGAAGGGTTACTGCTGCGTAGAATATTATGTTCCATTGTTAGCCTGGAAACAGAAAACAGTCTATGAATAAAGGAATAAATTAATTGAAGTGCCACAGAGTGCAATAAATTCTATTCTATTTCTAAATGGAATTGTTGTCATTTAACCCTCTATGATTTGTATTCAGAAGTGGTAGCACTGCACTGGTGTATCTGTTAAAATTGCAGCAGTATGGTTTTCTTCTTTCATGTCTACAAGTCTTTTACCAATCCTTTACTTATTTTCTTTTTTTTCCCTTTTTTTCTTTCTTTTTTCTTTCTTTTTTCTTTCTTTTCTTGCCTTTCTTCCACCCTCTTGGTATAGGAGCAGCAACAGATTCTTTTTCTCTTCAAGTGAGTGATGTTTTCCTTTTTCAGAAACTACCATCCTGCAGCGTATGACTCTGAAATTGTCATGTTTTGAAGGAAATAATGCAATCCCTTGGAGAAATTTGAGTCTTCCTTTCCTAGTGCTATAAAACTCTCAATTTTCCTGGCCACAAAATGGGAAGCCAGCCTGTGAAACCTGATCTGCTTTCTTTCCTGAACCCTCTGCTAATTTACTAGCAATTGTATGTTCAAGACAGAATACATATTTCTTTGGAAAGCTGTACAGGGACTGACGGTTATTCCAAGCTGCTCAGAATTTTAGAACATTAGGAAATATGCTGTCTAGTGCAGAGCTAGCAGGCAAGGGTTTACGTAAGGCAACATATCATTTTACATTTTAGTGCAGCTGCACTGAACATGTTAATATTTCAGATGGCCCTGCAAGACAAGACTTACATCTGGATGTCTACCAGAGTACACTAAATAAATATTCATAATGTAAATATTGTTAAAAAAATTGTAAATATACTTCTGCAAGGGTTAACTGTCAGCCAATTTAATTTCTGTTTAGACAAAAAAAAAAAAAAATTCACTTCAGCCAGTAACTCTGAAAAAAAATTGTGCAGATGGAAACCTTAGAAACAGGCTGACTGGCAGTGAAAAGATTGTCGCCAGGAGTAATTAGCACAAGTCAGTTGGAGAGTAGCCTTTCTCATGTCTAAAGTAGATATTTGGTACCTTTCCCTTTATTTCTTAATGTTAAACCTGGGTAATAAAAGGTTGCTGCCCATGGCAAGAAATGAAGAGCTGTTAGCTCAGCTGGATGCAAAATGACGAAGAGCTGGTGAAGTCAGTAAAGCAATACTGATTTAGACCAGCAGAAGATATATAACTAAACTAAATCACTTAAATGAAATCAGCCACTTGCAGGTTCTTGCAGCTACAGGTCTGAATAATTTTCAGCTATTATGGTAGTTATAGGTTTCCATGATATCCAGAGATGGTTTTTTTTTTCAGACTAGAGGATTCAAGACCTAGTTGATTAACGTTCTCACAAAGGAAGCATCAGTGGCTGATATGTAGAGTGGAATATTATGGGGGCATACAGAAGAGGCCAAGGAGGTCTCCAGAAGGAATTTTAAGTACTAAAGAATTTCTTAACATTTTTTCATTAAAATACATGTATTAGAAGAGAAGGGGGAGACAGAGCAACTGTTTAACAGGCTATGGTGCCTTGTCATGTCTCATACAGGCATCTCTGACAGAGGCTGGCACACCACTTTCCATTGAGGTGTCTGCAGCAGGCAGAATGAAGAATCTTCTGTAAAATACTTTTATTGCCTCTTATATTTGTTTTTGTGGAAATTTAGGACATCTCATACCCCTTTCTGTATTAACAGTGTAACTCCAGGAGACCACATAAATCCAAACCCATTTATCCTTGTCTCAAAATCCATCTCACTCCCCTCCATTTTTTTTTTCCTAAGAAAGACATAGGACAATCTCAGAAACACAGCACTAAAACAGCCTGTTAAATTCTGATAGATCCCAGCACATGCTATTTCCTCCTCCTTCACTTAAAAGATAATTTTGGAGGTTAATGAACTTAAACGTAATACTTTTAAATAGTCACTAGAGATAACAGAAAAAAAATCAAGCATCTCCCCAGACTAGAAGGAAATGTTTGATCCTAGACTCACAGGCTCATTTAAATTCACTACTGTAAGTCCATCACTTTCAACTATTGATCTACGATAAGACATTTTTATTAATTTTTCCTTAGAAAAATTCACTAGCATTGAAGAAGATTCAGCGTGCAGGGGGAAGAGCTCCTTAATTTGACTGATTAGGCCAATTTACTTAGGCTTTCCTGAAAAATAAAAAGATGTACTGTAAGTCTTGGACTTCATCTGTGAAATGTTTAGTCAATTCTCTGGCAATTAATCCATACCTCACTTTCTTAGACTGACATATATCATTCAGTGCTCTTTACAAGAAACACTTATATCTGTGCATTTTGTTTTCTCATCCAGCTGTGATAAATTCAATTAGCTAAGGCTTCCCCTGTTCCCTTGCTGAGACTACCTTGCCCTGATCATTAATTGGTTGGAGGAGCAGCTCCTGCATATCTCTCGCTCCTCTGGCCCCTGGGTGAGATGGGACAAGGTCTGGGTGGACCTGGCCTGAGGAGACTTCGAGTCACTTTGTGTCTTCCTGTGCAGACTGCCAGGCTGGCAGCACACATGCACTAATCGACATCAAACAAGTACATCCTAGAGCAGTAAGGGTCAAGGAGACAGACTGCTGATTCACAAGGAAAGACACATATATTGTGGTTCGGATTTCTTACCTGGACATACAGAGGACACAAGGCAAAGCCAAGATTTGTCTTATTCTATGCCATCTTTACAACCACAGTTTGTTAAAAGGACTTTTTGCATGTTTTCTCAATTATATTTGGCTGCAAAGAGACTCTCACTTGAAAAAGTGTTGGGAAATCAGGCTGAAGTTGATTAAGACTCTCAAGACATCAGAATATTGGAGTGCACCAGGTTTTCTCCCCTCATGTACTTTCAAGACAAAACTGAACATAGTCTGTGGTTTTCATTAACTCATTTATTAATTTCATTTTTTAAAAATGTTGGCTAATTAGGTTCAGATTCTTGAACTATGTGATTCCTGCAGGTCCCAGAACACCCAAAACCAGTTTTTGCAGTTTGCTTGAGAGGAGTGTGTCATGCCACATATGCATTCTCTTATCTTTGCTTTTTTACTCTTTTTATTGCTTTCATCAAAGAGCTACTTGGATGGCATTATGTGAAATGATTGTCCTCTGGCTGCTCCTTGAGCAAGAGGATCAAATACCTGCTCTTGCACATAGGCAAGACAGCGCAATACATTTCAATGGAGTTTGTACTTCCTCTCTCAGTGTCCACTGGTGTCCCAAATGCAGCAGTTTTCAAGGCATAGTGTATGTTTATTATGCAGATTTTTTCTCCTGGCTTCTTAATTTTGTTAGACAGAAGGGAAAGAAATAATTTCTTTGAATATGAAGATTCAGTTGTGTCCTGGATATTACTTCAGGGACTCTTATAGTACTGTAATCCCAACATTAAAATATAAGGTTACTACCTTACTACCCCTGGGGAAAATCAGGGGTGAGGAAGATGTTAGTTACCCTTCTTTTTGATTTAGCTGTTTTTTTCTTAATCTTTTCAGAACATACCTAGTAGGCTCTTGAATGACTGTACTTCACAAATTGCTTGCCCAGCTGTATAAATTGTGGAGAAAATCATAAGAATTGAGAACATTGAATAATTTATCATAAAAAGTGAATTTTGTCAAATAAATTATTCAGTGATATTATCTGACAGCTGTAACTGTGGGGCTTAATTAATGAATGTATGCAAAGCACTTCAATCTTCACTTTGTGAAATGGATTTGTTGACAAAGTTGCATTCAGGAACAGGATCCTGAATCTATGGGGTCTAAGAAAACTAAGAGGTCCCTTCCAGCAGAGTTAAGTAAAAAACTGTTGTCCGCAACACACTGTAGTAAGCATCAGTTCTTGCCAGCACATGGCATATGGTTATCTCCTATTTTCTGAAAAAAAAAGTCTTAGAGCTATTAGATACCACTGACTGTAATGTTCTTCATGACATGAGTTTTGTTTGTGTCTACCAAATAGATTTAATTTAGTCATAAAGGCTTTGAGGGGCTTCCCCTATCCCACAGCCCTGTTTTTGTATATACTGCTCACATCCTTGAACAGATTGTAATTTACTACACTTCTTCACTTTCAGCTTCCCTCTAGCCGGTACAGATCCATACACATCCATATACATCCTGTTCAAAATAAACCTTGTAGCTTTTATTTCCCTGAAAAAAACACAGAGAAATTTTCTGCAGAATCCTCTGAATTCAGCTGAAAGTCTTTTAAAATCTTCATGGTGTGTTTAGACCAAATGCTTAAATAGTTTTCTCTTCACGTGAACTTCTGCTCCCTGTCCGTTCTTGTATCAATGGTTCCTTTTGGTCAAAGCCCCAGAGGAGAGGCCAAAGCCTGAACTAATATGACTTTATGTTTATTTTTTTAATTTTTTTTTAATGCAAAAGTATCGCCAGCTCACAATCAATAGAGAATCCTAAGTCTAAACTGTTTGCCATTGCATTTGCCATATCATTCAACTGCATAAAGCTCAAAAACTGATCCTAATTCAAGTGGCATCCTCATAAGTTCTCTATTCACCTAGAAATTGTAAAATAAGTTATGTTTCTATGAATGAAGGTTTTGGAGGGTTTTAGTTTGCATATTTCTTTGCTTGTGTGTGTCACTTGCTTCTGAAGTTGCTTATATATGCAATGCAAAAATTACTCTGGCAATCACAGAATTTAATTAACAGAAGAATAAACAGGTGCATAAGGACTCTGAAATATCTTCATCCATTAGCAGCTATTGTTCTGATCACATCAATAACTTAAGTGATATCTTTAAAGTCTAGAACACTTCTTGCAAAGTTGCTTTCTTTTTTTTTTATTGCATTCATTATGCCAACTTATCAGTGCCAGACAAATAAATGTTTTTTTACCTTTTTATTTCCTCCAAGCTAATTTCTTGAACTGTATTCCTCAGGGAACAGTGTGTTGGAGAAATATCAATTGCACAGACGACTGCTTTGTGCAGAAACTTTACTCCTGCTAAAGAAACTAATGTTTACATTGAAATGGTTCCCAGTTAATTATGAATATATATGACCCCCAAATGACCATTTGGCTTAAATGCAAGAAAAAAATATTCCTATGGCTTAATAAAGAAACATGGTGTATGTTTTTCTTAGAAAATAGGGGTCATAGCTTTTGGAAATTGCTAGAGCCCACATATTTACCCAGAATAGTGTAAAAAGAGTCTTGTGTGTGTTTTCAGCTTGCAGTAATCAGATAAGTGGATAAAGTAGCACTTGTTCTCCTTGTCAAGTTGATTTCAGTCTTGAACTTTATTTGAAGAAACTGGAAGTTCTTGAGGTAGATGTATTCCCCCCCAAAGTCCCTCTCCCCTTCCCCTCCAAAGACAATAGAGGTGCAGCCTGAGGTCAAGAAAGCTTTGGCTATCAGTGGCTATATCCCATCAGGATAGTCTAACATCAGCGGATTGGTGCATAAAGAAGGCACTGGATCAGGCTGCAACTTTTGCTACTTGATCCAATCACTAGTGAAATAACACAGTGGTGTTTTCTCCACTGCAACAGAAAAAGGAATAATAGAAGGATTATGTAGCGTGATTTAAAAAACAAACAACAAAAAACCCCAAACAAACAAAGAAAAAACCCACCAAAAAAACCCCCAAAAACCCAAGAACCCTCCCAATCCACCATACAATCTATTAACAAAAGAGAACATGGCAAATCAGAAACAAACATATGGATTAATCTCATTAAGGAGAAGCAAACTTCTTGAAACCCCCTTTGTTCTCACTTATTTTTCTTTCCTCTGCTTCCTCTTCTTCTTATCCTATTCAGTGATTTCCTTGCACTTTTTTTCTGCTTCTGGAGAACTAGAAAAGACTGTTGGCAGCACAGAAGCTCTAAGCTTTAGAAGTCATGTGTAACTTGTGTAATAATATATGATAGATGAAGTGATGTACAATGTACCTTAAACATGGTAAATGAGAGCTATGAAAAATCTGAAAACTTAGCAAGATAAGTGGCCCTTCTTAAGTTACACAAAATAACTGGTTCATTCTCAATTTAAAAATTGGTTCCTAATGCATTAAAACTTAAATTGTTCTAAACCCATATGTTTTTAGCAGAAGAGATTTCCATGTCACCAATGGGATATTCAAGTCCCTCTTAGCTGTCATTTTCCTAGAGTGAGAAGAAATGTACATTTTGTTTTATCAAGTCCTTTTAACATAATTGATAGTCATCTTTTCACATACAAAGTGCTACATACGATTTGAAGACCAGACCTCACTGATTTCTTAAGTGTTTATGTGAAGCAGAGAGTAAGATTACGTATTTTGAAGGTATTCTATAAATGTTAATCCTAACTGACACAAATTGACAGGAACTAGGTTATCTAATCAGTTCTCAGTTCATAACTTCCCTCTAAATTTAACTAAAGTGGTAAAGACTCTTTTTTTTCTGGAGTCTGAGCGAGGTGTCATTTTCAATCCACACTTCTTTTTGTTTATGTATTTTTGAATGTCTGATATCATCTCTTCTTCTGTCAGTGCTGAACTATAAGTTGGTGTTAAAGGTCTAGCAAACTGTTCTGGGTAATCTAATCATTGCCCAATACGATAACAATCCCACGGCTTATCCATTTTGATGGTCATTTTTGGCTGCAGGGCTGTGTGCAAGAGGAAGTAGGGTGAGACACACGATCTATTTTATACCAGCTATGAAAGAATGAAGACCTTCTGCCTTCAGCTGCGGAAAGAATTTTAGCAACTGCATATTGATGAAGCTGTAGAACATAATCATGGGCTTGGTCTTATGCCAAACGTGGTGAATTGGTGAATTGAGGCCTTAGTGGCCTCTTTGACCTTCAGATGGAATAATCTGGTCAGCCATAATCAAATCAAAAAATGCTTGATAATTTCAACCCCCTTTTAGACACTTTTCTTGTTTCAATTAGCAATCCATTACAACTGAAAAGCAAGGCAGAGGAAAATATGTGTCTAGCTCCTTCCTGGATCTGGGAAACTAGCTGCTGAATATGTTACTTTAATAAAACCCAGGGGAAACTTGGAAGGCTTGGATTTGTTCTGTTGTTATTAAAAGAATGTTTTAGTAGAGTGCATAACTTGATTTTTTCCTGCTTGCCATTTGATCAAGTAAACTTGATTTCCACATGTTCAATTGCCTTTGCCTGCAAAGCTGCTTCACTCTTTTAAATAATAATTTCATTTTGGTTCAGTTTTTACAGAGAACATTGGATTCTTTCTTGAATTTGAAACCAAGGACTAAGCAAAATATAGGGCTTACATTGCTGGACCTGGTTTCTATTGACATTATGGCCTATTGATGTTAATCAAATTTTGTAACCAGACTATGTAGTTGTTGTGAATAAAGTTAAGGTCCAGTCTCAGGGTCCTTTGGTCTTTCAGAGGACAGTAGAAGGGCATAGTAAAAACTAAAATCAGGTCCTCATGATACATTTTGTCTGAAGTAACTATACCAGAAGCAGCTGAATGTTGTCTGAAGGGAGTAGTTTGACCTACTGTACCATCAGCATGCAAGGGAGATGACTTCAAACAGCTGGACAATCATAAAAGTTTTCTAAATCAGACAGATTTTGTAGTGAAGGGTGAGGACAAAGTGACTGTGTATTTAATCAGTAATTGCTCAGATCACTACATGGGTTATTTTGCTACTATTTAATGATAGCATTTTAAGAATGAGAAACGTTTGAGAATAAGTTCATCTAGGAGTCAAGCATCACTGCATATTTTACTTTTTTTTACTCTGAATGTTCCAAAATGAGGCACATCCAATATATTTCTTCATTAGGCTCCCAACAAAATGCAAGCCTTGACCATTAGCGTTACTGCTGCTCCTAAAGGCAGAAGGCAGAGGCTGCTAGTCAGCACTCTTGAGTGTCAGCCCAGTTTTCCCCTATTAGAGTGGCTTGAGGCATGGTGATTGGAAAAATCCCTCAATATTATGACCTCTCCTGTGTTTTCCCATTGAGATATCAAAATTTGCATTACACATGCAAAAAGTCCCAGGGTTAATGACTACCTCCAGGAAGGCTTGAGGCTCATAGGAACTTGCAAGTTTTTTTGATGTGTTTACCCTGTGGTTCTTGGTCCTGCTGCCAGCTGCCAGCATTTGGGCTCTGTGACAATATACCTCCACTGTAGTTGTTTGACCAGGATTCTCCTGACTTGGTTAGCTTTACTGTCAGTTCCCATACTTTTCTAGCATTTTTTTTTCAAGCTAACTAGCTATATCCAGGTCATCCTTTATTTCCCAATACTCAACCCAAACACCTTCCATCTGACTTAGTTTCCCTTTACCTGTATTTCCTTTTGAACATTTGTCCATTTGTGTAACTTCTGTTGTATTGCTAGTCTGTCATGAATGCTACCAGTGGTGCAAACACAGGTAAATCTAGCACATGTATTTCCCCCTTCACCCTCTAAGTCTGTATAATGCAGTACAGTTACTCAACAAATTGTGAACAGATCAAATGAAAATGCATGTCATGAAAATGAATTCCTTTTTCAAGAGAATTTTAATTGCATAAAACATCCAGATTTACAGTATGATCTTTATACTTGTATCCCAATTTTAGGTACATGAGAAACAGAATATACAACTTTTTAATTTTTTTTTTTAATTACAAGTAATCAGGCAACCCAATTTGCTTAAGGAGCACAGGCTCTATTTTTTGGAAGCAAGGGCTCATATATGTAAAAACATGGGTACAATTTTAAAGTATGCCTTTTAAAGCTGGAATCCAGGATTCTTTGTTTTCACACATGAAGCATAGAAAAGAATCTTGTGAAATGACATTGAAAAGACTGCTGATGAGATTCATAAAGTAATAACTAATTTTAACACATGCCGTGTCATTGTATCTGAGAGGAAGCAAAGGACATTCAATGAATTTTGAAGGAAACAAATTTAAAACCAATAAAATGATTTTTCCTTTAGTACAATGACTAACTGGCATACTTAAGTCATTACCACAAGATACAGTATCAGAAATAAACATTTCTGTGAATAATGAGAACAGTTATATTAGGCTGTATAGGTAATTTATGTGGGGTATAAACTCTCATGGTTCAGGACATAAACCACCTATTAAATAACAGGGGTTGGTAAAACACATTCCCTAAGGGCAGAGTAATCTTATATGGTGCTCCTCATACTTTGCTGTGACACATTTGGAGGTGCTACTGAGAAAAGGTACCAAACAATGTGGAACAATGATATAATTAAGCATGGCAAATCTTTAGCTCAAACATACTGTTTCTGAACATAAGCCTTCACAGAAAGTATCCAATATCTCTAATCTTGATGATGTTGAACATAAAAGAAACTTTAAAGCTTTTAGCTTATTCTTCCTGTTTTTGGTTTTTTTTTTAAATACAGTTTGATACCCAGCCCTCTACTCCAATATTCCTAGTTTTCTATCTGATGTATTGACTTACCTCAGATAGCCCAGATAATTTCCAACATTAAACTATGTCTCTCTTTGCACTTCCTTTTCCATACTTAATTTCACACCCCGAATATAAAGTAATGCTGAAGGCAACTGCTTGTGGCTGGTCCTGTCAGTTCCTAAATGGGAAAACATGTGATGTGGCAAAGTTCTTGTCCTACTTATCTTAATTCAAAACGTTTTACCCTTTTAATCCTGCAGGGACATTTTGCAGAAACTTCACACCTTCATGTCACTCTCTGTTTAGTTTCAAGGTTGTCTGAATTGCAATTAATCGGCATCTGGACTTTCATTTGAGACAAAGTCACTTCCTGAGAATGTTTCTGAATGACACAAAGTTATCTCTTAGTTTCTGGTGTTTAATTAGCGATTCCAATTAATTATTCTTTATGTCCTTTCATACTTTTTGTGATCTGCAGAGGAAAGTCCACCTTACCGCAAGTGTTTAGAAGAGGATTTTGTTGGGATTTCCTTCCAGCTACGTAAATAAAATGGCCTAGACTAAGTAAATTGCTATCACTATTATCTGTTTCTTTCATTTCATATTGTGAGAGGATTTCATTACAGAAAATGGCATAGAAGATTTGGATTGTCTTATTTTATACAGGCTCCCCAGGGAAGTGGTCATAGCACCAACCCTGAGAGAGTTCAAGAAGCATTTGGACAATGCTCTCAGGCACATGGTGTGACTCTTGGGGATGGTCCTGTATAGGGATAAGAGTTGGACTCAGTGATGCTTGTGGGTCCCTTCCAATTTAGTGAATTCCAATATCTTGTGATTCTGTGATGGGTAGGTGAACCAAGTTCCTAGAAAAATCTAGCTGAGAGAGAAGATGTGCTTTTGAAAGTAGACCAAAATGTAGGATCAGGATTCTCCTATGTTATGCTTTCTACTGGTGTTATGTTTGCTATTCTGTCAATTCCTCACTCTTTAATTCATTGTGCTTTTGACCCAACTCAGAAAGCACTTGTTTATTCTTGTCTCCTTTCACAGGTTGGTAGTGTGAACACTGGATAAAGGGTATTGCATACTCAGTGCTAGAAAAGAGCCTTTCATGTCCTTTCCTGTCTATTTATTGGAAGAAGAGAGAGAGTAAAGTAGATATTTGATCTTTTACCACTTGATGTTAATAAAAGAAAAACAAAAAATGCTAGTGCCCAGAAGGTCATATGTAGTCCACTCCCTTACTTTAGAGCAAATTCAGCCACAGCTATGCCTTTCACAGTGGATGATTTTGTATATTGCTTTCAAAGTGCTACAGTCATGGATATTCCTTAGCTCTCATGGGCATGCTACTCCAGGGCTTTCTTTGTCCTATTGGTTCTTTCAGTGGCTCACTAACACCTTCCTTGATGCTGTTCAGGCTCTGTAGCTCTTATGCCAGCAATAAACATAAAGAATACCTTTACTCTTTGCTTTTGGCTTTTGCACAATTGAAGCCTATTCTGATGTCTTTTGCTTATCTTCTCATCCCTGTAAGAGCTTCAATTTGTTTTCTCTAGCCTCACAGTTTCAATTCTTTCAGCCTATCCTCTGCAATGTTTTCTAGATTGTCATTTCAATCTTCTGGATTGTTTTTGATGAATCTGCCTCTTTCTAGCTGTGTAGTCCTCAAAGAGGATGCAGTTTACTGGCTGAACTGAATGAAAGAACAACAGGGTTAGCTAAATATCCATATATTAGAGAATTATACCAACCTGCACTTTGTTTCAGGATAGGTTCTTGTTTTGCAAGGACTTTCTGACTAGCATGGTCCCCTGCAATCCCTGAATAATTATTGGAAGGAACAATTCCCAGCTAGCTCCTCCCACCTTGTATTTCTGTGGTGGTTCCCCCACTTAGTTCCATCTTTTTCAGATAATTTCTTAAGTTTGGGACAATCATTTAGAATTGTAATTTTGGTTGGACTCAGACTTACTGCTCTGGCTAGACTTGTGTCATCTGTAAGTGGAACAAGCATTCTCTCAATTCCCTCATTGTGGCTGTTAAATGAAAATATTCTGTAGAAGCAGAAGGGTATACCCTTCTGGAACCAAATGTTCCACAGAAGGGCAGAGCCGCTTCTCCACCCCGCCAGATGTATCCTTTCGTTTTGAAAATTTCCCAGAGCTAGGGTTCTCATACAGCTGTTCAACTAGCCTTTATCTAGTAAGTCTCCCATATTTTCCCAGCTTGGCACTGGGGATGTCACAGAAGGTTATGTCAAAAGCCTAAATGATGACAACATATGACACTGCTTTGCCTTTATTTGCAAACATAGCTGCCCATTACATAACAAAATGAGATTTGCTTGATGTGATGCATTCTTGACAAATGCGTGTTGGCTATCACCTGTTCCCTTGTTATCTTTCACAGTTTTGGAATTTGTTTCACGCCTCTGTGTTGAGAGCAGGTGCTGGTTCCAGACAGCTGCAGCGGCCCCAGCGCAGGGCAGGGCTGAGCCCCTCAGCCACGGGCGGGCGGCGAGAGCCCCGGGGAAAGCCTGGCCAAGGGAGGGCAAAACGCTGCCCGGCAGCCAGGGCTGAGCCAGGGGAACCCTGCGGGAAACAGCCCTGCCAGCCCCGAGGGGACAGCGGGAGAGGGGGCGGAGATGGCAATGATCCCTCTGGGGCCCCAGGAGAGACCCCACTGAGGAATGAAGTGGTCAAGCTGAGAATGGGGAAAGCGGTGGAGTGGGTAGAAGGTGGTGTGTTTATTTTGCTTTTTATTTTTCTGAACTACCAAATGTTTTTTTAGTTGTTAATAAATTAAAATAATTTTTCCTGAATTGATTCAGTTTTGCCAATGATGGTAACAGGTGAGTGATCTTGTCTGTATCTTGATTCATAGAAATTATCACTGGATTTTCTCCCTTTGCCCTCTTGAAGAGAGGGACTGAGAGAGTATCTGAGTGGGCATGTGGCTAATAGAAAAGGTCAAGCCATTACAGTCATCTGCAAATATGTTGGTTATTTGTTCTTAGAC
Organism: Erpornis zantholeuca; assembly: GCA_013400515.1. Taxonomy (NCBI): domain Eukaryota; kingdom Metazoa; phylum Chordata; class Aves; order Passeriformes; family Timaliidae; genus Erpornis; species Erpornis zantholeuca. The sequence goes on along the minus strand of VZTN01001893.1, from coordinate 31,077 downwards.
TTTTTTCCAAGATTTGCAGTTTATCTCACTGTTCCACAATTTCCTTGTTCCTTTTCCCCAGTCTTCACTTTTCTCTTCTGTAAAGATATGTTTGCCTTTATGCTGTCTTCCAGTAACTTCCTTTCCCCCTTCCTCCAGATTCTCAGATATAAATATGAAGTGTCCTGAAATAATTGTTCTCAAAGTATTCTAGGACAGAACTAAGTTTATTTGGAAACTTCTGATTTGCACAAAGATTCATAACATTATTTCTTCCCTTAGGCTAAATTAACATTTGACTAATTTCCTTGGTACTGGTACTAACTGTGATAGCTATCTTGAAGACTATAGCTATCTTTTGGAGACTCAGACTCTCTTCCAATGCTTTTACAATGAACCGGTTCAGAACAGAGGGATACATATGGACAGAGTACTTTTTAAATTTTCAATACACTTGGTCTATCAATGCTGACTATCTGAGAGATTTGATGCTTGCTTTCCACAGTTGATGTAAAAACTCTCATCGTAAAGACTGGAAATTTAAGTTCTAAATTGCTTCTTTGGGTTGCACGTTATTTAAGAGCCTGAGCTAAAGGGATAGAATCTGACATCTGTATCTAGACTCTTTTGCCATCAATACTCTTCTTGTCATTGACTGCACAAATAGGTAGCCAAAGGGTGATGAAGAAGCCAATATGCTCTGTCAGTGCTACTGAGGGATTTCCATGAACTTGGAGAATATTCATCACCTAAGCCTTTTTCTCTTCCACGTTTTCCTGCAAAGCAACACAAAACAGATGTAAACGAATGGCAGGATCTAGATGTTTGTATAAGTTAGGAGAGTCTTATCTCTTTCTTTCTTACTGCACTTTGATCCATGAAGAGCAGAGTTTAGCTTCAGGTGGTAAAAACACCCTGATACCTCTGAACTGTGCCAAGTAAACATCTTTTACTAGAGAAATGATCATGTATTCCAGGTATATGCAGCATAGGTTGTTATCTACGGCATTGCTGGAGATTGCAAGAAAACACCTCCTTATTGAAACTGTGCAGCCTGGTAACTGTTCCATTTGGGCTAAACAAGTCCTTTGCTTCATCTAAGTCTCAAAAAAAAATTACTTGCAAAAGCAGACCTTTGTGTCTCAAGGGCCTGAATCTCCAGGACTCCTCTGACAGGCACTGAAGTGGAGGATGAATTTAATTTTAGCTTTGGGTCAGGCTCTGCATAGGAAGTTTAGAACTAAGCAGTGAAACTTCTGGGGGTGAAGGATGACTTTTACATATCAACAATAAGCAGTTCTTGTGACAAAAGAATACCTGTTATTCTTGCAAAAGGCCACTCACAAGACTGAACTTGGGCTGTGTGATTTTGCTTCAAATGATAACTATGTGTAGAGATGTGCATAAGTCAGCACAGAATCTATATAAATATATAAAATATAAACATACAGTAAAAACATTAGTCAGATAGAAAGAACAGAGCAGCAGAGCCAGCACAGTGTGAAACTATTTCAGCAAGGCAAATTTAAAGCAAACACTGAAACAAATGAGGTGGCAGACAACAGTATGAATGTTAATGAACCAAAAGCAATACAGCAGAAAACTATTAAATGCAGTTTTGGTGCATGAACAATGTATTGCTTTAAAAGGTGCTTTCCTCTATCGGTGAAATGTAAAGATGTATAATTTAATGCAATATTTATGAAAAGTTCAGTCCAAATATCTGATTGCTGATCAGTGCAACAGGACAACATTTGGGATAGCTATGGAAATCTGTAAATTTTCAGCTAGAATTTCAGAAATCATTCAGATGAAGTTAAGAAACCAGTATGTTGGAAATGCCAAGACCAATTGTGATTTTTCCCTAGGTTTTGCACTGCTATTATTTCAGGACTTTGGTAATAACATCTGTCAAGATCTTTCTTAAACTGGAAGTGAAAAGCACTTTTAATTTCATAAGAGATGGCGGTCACAGTGTGCCTTCAACTGGAGTAGTTTGTTTTCAGGAGTGACAGATTGTCAAGCCATCAGCAGAATTTTGAAGTTCACAGAGCTCCCAGTACTTCCTCTGTGACTCCTATATGACATCCCATACTGATGGAAAATAGTGTTTTGTTTTGAAATTACCCAGAAGATCTGTTTCTGCAGCTATTTTGTCTCAGCCAGTTATTCTTTTAGCTGGTATCTATTTCTAGTTGCCCGCAGTTACCTTGCTGACTTCCTTCAGCAGCTTTAGGCCATCAGACTTCTGTGCATCCAAGCCTGACTCACAGCATCCTTTCCCCTTCCAAGTGCAAACTACTTCTGCACTTGATCGTCTCCTTTGGAGAGGGATGGATCTCACAACCTTGGCTCTTCGGGACCTCCTCACTTCCTGCCTGGGTTCGGCTCAGAGGTGAAATACCTGAAAATAAGCCACTTCACAGAGAAAAAAACTAAGCAGCCTGTATTCAGCTGAGCAAAGTATAAAAAAGTGGACATGTTTATTTCTGGTGACCCAGGACATTTGTGAAGCATTTACAGCAGTCTAATTCTATGCCATCACGTTCACATTTTACCAGACAGCAAATTTGCTTTGAAAACAGCACTCCTGTGACATAAAAGTGATATATGCATCTCTTTTGGGCATCTTCCTATTTTTATGTTCATGAAACTTGAAAGAAGTTGAAATGCATACACTTCTAGCTTTCAGTTATGCCTGTTTAAATGTGTTAACCAGAAGCCAAATAAAATAGGATGGATCTTGGAGCATGAAAACCAACTCAAACACACGAGCTCATGTAGAGCACAAACCATGGATCAGTGATATATGGATCAGGTTTGCGGAACTTCTGCATTACATAATTGCTTTATCTCAGCAGATTTCAGTGGAATAGGTACTGTTCTCTTAATTTAAACTAGTGACACCTGGAGAAAAAATACTGTCCAAATTATACAAATAAAATGTATAAAATCACAAAGTAAATGCAAACTCTTTTATTATTGCTTCTTGTAACCTAGCTAGCAGTATTGCTCAGGAAAACAGAAGCTACCCTACATCTGAGACGCTAGGAGAAAGACTTTGGCATATTCAAGGGCTACTGTACCTTCCCCTGTGACACTCCCTGACAGGTGTGCAGTGCCTATCTATGCAAAGCAGGTTGTTGTGGTGCTAAGCACTGTCTCTAAGGTGCCCATGGTCAACCCCAGCCTTGAGGGGGGATTTCCAGAGCAGGTGGCACTTTGCACCATGTTTGTCCTCACTGTGGACATTTTTTAACAACAGAGCAAGACACCAAGCAGTAGAGAATCAGGATTCACCCTCGGAGGTCTGTCATGTGATCCAGTATGGCTCTTCTGTCACAACAGCTGTGCATCTCTCAGACCTACAGCAGCAGATTTTCTTGCAGTTTGCTTAAGACAAGCTGTCTCTGATGGCTGCTTCTTGTCTTGTTTTGGTGAAAATCCATCTGTCACCTACTCAGAGGATGAAGCCATAGAGGAAAGTGTGCAGAAACACAGGAAAACAGGAGATAACTAAAACTGGTTATATAATGCACTGTGCAGACAAAAATGGGTAATTTGAAAATACTAATGATTGTCTTTTGTGCTAATTTTTCATGCAGTCGAACTGATAATTGTTTAAAAAAAGTTTCAGGTTTAAAAACATGAGTAAGAATATGTTGTATTTGAAAACCTCTCTCTTAGCAGGTATCATGATCTACAATCTAAAAAATTATTTGAGAACGGTTGGACTCCACAGGCATTATAAGAAACCAGTTGCTAGGTTTTTTTTCAGCCACTGCCTCCAGGGAAAACCATTTTTCATATTGCAAACAAATATACATGGATGTAAGTGCACTCCTGGGTTTAAAGCTGCTATGAATTCTGTTGCATTTCCTTTACTTAGATTAGAAATTCGTAGTGTGATTCATCCAAAATTCACACTGAATTTTACAGAATTAAAAAATAAACTGAAGTTGTCCCCAATAATTTTCTCTTTCTGAAAGCTTCTTCAGGGTTGTTCTTAGTCAGCAAAAAGTAGTACTGAGTGTCCCCCACTCTAAAGTTTCTAAAGACTTTACTGTCAGCACAGTTATTGGCTCAAACTAGGGCATGACAACAATCAAAGTATACCTCCTGATAAGGAAAAATGGAGCCAAAATGGCCAGTAACTTTTCCACTTTCAAAGGAAAAATAGTTCTGTTGATTTTGAGAATAAGGTACTTTAAAGATGATTAATCCTAAGAAATCAAAGGACTTTCTCTCATTTTCTCTTTCTTTCATGCAGTTCTGTCCTTAATTGGTAGTTGTTGGTTGCATTGTTTCAGGGTTTTTCCTTGTTTTTTTATTTGTTGAAAATTAAAGTCCCATAGCTTGAAATCACCTACATTTATCACAGTGTCCAGAAAGTGTAATTGTTTGAATAAATAAGGGCTGTTTTATGATACCACTAGAAATCTACATGACATTATTTGCATGTTATTCTCTGAATCTATTTTGCTGTAAGTTTTAAATATGGATTCAGCTCTTTGGTTTTTCAGACAATTTATTAGACAACATCTACCACACAGGGAATTCTCAAAACTCTGTTATGATGATAAAACAGACCAAATCCTAAAACTTGCATCAAAGCCAGAATAAAATAATTTTGCCAAGAGAAGGTTGCAGAAATTGTATTAATGTCAGTTACATTTTATGGCCAGTCTGCAGGATGAGAGAGGAATAAATTGGTGGCTGATGGATCTTAGTCTGTTCTGGAGTGCAAGGAATATTGAGGGCTACTGCTGTACTGACCTGTTATACGTGGGACACTGCTGTGGTTTCTGTAGGACTGTAGGCATATGTGATAGGGAGGGACCAGTCTGTTTCACCCATCATTCTGCCTTCTTATGCCACTGCTTCAGAGCAGATAATGTGTTCTGATCCTCCTCTGTGGGAGCATAAACATTGCATTTCTACATAATTTAGTGGATACTGTACAGAAGAAAATATATAATTTAACAAAAACAAACAGAAGCATTACTGGAATTTAACAGGCAGAATGAGGATCTAATTAACTAACAGCAACAACTGGCTCTAGACTAACTTTTCTTGTCTCAGTGGCATTTCTTGCCACAGATATCAGTGCCAGAAGTGACAAAAGGCTGTGGCACAATAAGAAACCGCCCCCATGCTACCAGAGCTGTGATCAGTTCTTTTATTTTTGCAAAGGAACACTTCCTGCCAGCAAGCTGGATAACTACACTGTGTCAGACCCAGCAGTTTGTTCCGTGCATCTGTCAAGTGCTATGTGCTTCTGGTGGTTTTATGCTCACTCCAGTTATCAAGCCAGGACCATTTAGTCTGGCACGGAGGAGCCTGCACACTTCGCAATGTGAGCACTAAGGCCACAAACAAAGTTTGTGTACCTGAGAGTGTAAAGACCCTCCTGATCACAGGGCAGAACAGGGCTGAAGTGACAACTGAAGCACAGGCATTGTTTATTTGGTAACTTAGATAACATCTGTAATGAAAGTTAGGAGAAACGCCTACGGAAATAAAGTATTGTTCCATAACAGAGGGTATATTCTTCCTGAATAGACTGGTGAAAGGCTGCCACATTTTATGAGTCCACATAAGCCCAGGTTAGAGGACCAGTGCTAGATATGAGATGCTGAAACAGTTGTAGTATCTCTGTGGACTGCATTTAATCCATGAAAACCCCCAAAAGAATTAAAAATGCTCTTTCTGCCTGTGTGGGGGACTTTGTTAATGTCAGAATACTCTGGCAAGCAGAGATTTTGGGCATATTATTTGCATTAATGAGCATCTCTTTTGCTGTAATTCCAGATTCACTTTTCCAAGAAGCCCACCTCAGGTGAATTACACCTAAAAATTACCTAAAAATGCAGGGGCAGAGCAGCTCTCAAAAGGTGCCTGTGTGGTCATACCCTTTTCACTCTGTATGTTTTCAGCTCTCCAGGTCACCCTAGGAACATCACCTGGTTATTTTCCATTAAGAACATGTGTATGGACTGTTGTATGCATATTAATTTGTAAGTGAAGCACATTTACCTACGTAACTTCTTTCCATTCTATAGCATAACAGAAAGAGCTCCAAAACATCAGGAATATCAAAATACTATAAAAACATATGCTTTTCAAGAAAACTGAAAAAAACTTTGAGGCACATGTAAAGGCTTCCCTAGCAATGATTTGAGACACATTTCAGCTGCTCTCACACATATCAGACGTGATCGGTAGTCATCGCTGTCACAGCTGAGCAATCGGTGAGGGTGAAAGCAGACAACAAAGGAGTCAGAATGAAACATTTGCAGCAAAATGTCAAAAAATTACACTGAAGATAGATTAAGAGCTATCACAGATGTGTGACATGCTGAAATGAGTGAAAAATTACTGCAGTGACCTAAAATGAATATGCAATCCTATTTTACTATTCTAAATGGCTTTGTGAAACAATGCCCAAAATTTTAGCATAACCTGGTCACAAACATCATTGATTTCAAAATGTGAGAAATGAGATCATTAGTCTTCTGGAAGCTGTGGGGGAAATGTACAGCAGAGTTACAGACCTTTATGTAAATGTTCCTGAAAACCTGTTCTATCCTATATTTGGGTGTGTGGGGTTTAATTATGAGTAGGATCAAAGACATCTTGAAAAGAGCTATTTCTGTTTTATGTGTATGCAACTCCATCTACATTAATTATATCTCAAGATCACAGAACTTGCTTACAAGCAATAATGATGGTGATGCAAATTATATTGTGGCATTGGTAGACCATTTCACTGCCAACAGAGGCAGAATGGATTACCTTTCTCTGTGACATTTAATTAGGGTATATAGCCTTCTAAAAAACCTCTTCTATGGCAAAAAATATAGAACTTTCTCAATTAAAAAAAACACTCGTTAGAACATTGCTGTCGTATTCATAATGGGATTCCAATGCAAATATATTTGGGGTTAAATCCTCTGCTTTTGAACATCAGCAGTTCTGTCATCACAGTTCTCTCAGATTCAAAGAAGGATGTGTACTAGTGAATTTGGTCTTCACATGAGAGCTGTTTTAAGTGCTGACAGAATTCCAAAGGATTTCACTGCTTTTTTTTTTTTTTTTTTTAAGTAACAGAACTGTCTCTCTTCTGGGTGACATTCCATTCTACTTGGAGTTTTCTTTAATTCTGGATTAGTCAAAATCTGCATTTTCAAAAGTTTCTGGGAAAATCTTTTTGCAATGTTTGAGTCCTTTGGCCACTTTTAAAAAAAAAATTATTTCCCATATGTTTCGTGAGTTCTGTCCCATTTTTCTAATTTCCTTTTTCCTAAAGTTACATGAAGTTTTTGAAAGTTGTTTCATATTGCTGTAATATTTCCCGTTCACAAAGTTTAAAACACTTTTTATCAGCTTCTCTGGTGTATTTATTACAGTCATGATAAGAAGCGTGCATTTACCTTGGCTGTAAAGAACAATACATTTCCTTCAGGGAAGTTAATTTTAGTTTAAAAAAAAAAAGAAGCTTGCTGAGTGGAACTCTTGCTTTGTGTTTTGCAAGCTTAGTCCTCTCTTGTGTGCTTTTCCAAATGGGGACAAAGATTTTGTGGAAAGGAAAAGTGCACAAATACTTAGTCTGAATGAGCTTTGAATGTGAGGGAAGATAAAAATCTCAGTAGGTAGGAGACCTATACAGTGAAAGGATAACCATGAGCAAAAGAAAAAAATGGTCATCTTTTCCCATGCCTTCTTCTTATCCCTGAGGTAGAAGAATCTACCTGCCTTTGTCACACAGTGGGATTGTTAATGCAAAGGACAAATATTCTTCTCTGTCATTATGTCTTTATAGGTCTCTTCCTGCTGTGCTTAAGCGGCACAAACTCCCACAGAGTTTTCTTTTGTAAGGATGAAATAATCAGTCCCTGACAGGGTAGAATCGAGAGACAGGTAGGGTAGCATTTACCTCACACCTCTTGGAGCACATATGGATCTTCTTCCAGGTTGAGAAGCAAAGGTAAATTTGTCAAATCTTAAATCTGTAGCAAGTAGTATATAAAGGTAGTCAGAGGGCTAGTCGATGGTGCCTGATGCAAATCTGATGAGAATAACTGAATGTAAAAATGCCTACTGTCTTGCAAGAAGTGTGTTGACAATATAAAGCAAATCGCAGGAAATGCATGTAGACACACAAGGTTGGTGATTGTTTAGAGGGGGGAGAGAAACCTCCAAACATATGCAAGAGTGTCAGACTCTCCTGATTATAGTGCAGTCTGCCAAGAAAGAAGATAAAGACATTGGTTACACAGCAAGAGAAATGTGAAACTTGCAATGAAAATATATTAATACCATGTTAATGGTGGTAAGCGCTATCATAAAAGAATGTGATAAGGCAGAACAGCCATGGCTCAAATCAATCATTTTCCATCCACGCACAGCTTGTTTGAATGTAGAAGGGTTGCACATCCACACATCCAGGTTGAACTTAATTTAGCATCATTCAGAATTGAAAATTAGTAGGAAGTGGAAGAAAGAAGTGAAAGCCCATCTGTAGTTATGTTATAGCACATCAACATGATCTCTCTCACATCTCTCTGATGGTATGCTGAAGAAATGAATTTGCACGTGCTCAGGTGAACTTTGGAAGAGGACCCAAATTCTGAATTAACGTCAAGGTACTCTGAATTGTGTTCTCATGTGTCTTACAGAAATTATCTAACAAAGCAGACTTCAAATTAAGAGTTATTTTATCATTAATATTGGAAAATAATTCACCACTAGTGCAATAATACTTAATGCTTGTAAAAAAACCCTTTCTGTTAGCTGTACGTTGGGAGGAAAGAACTAAGACAACTGTTTTCTAAAATATGTCTATAATTTGTAGTAGACTGTGATCTTTAAATATATTTGTCAAGCTCGGGCAAATAAATGTTTTATTTCTCTTTTGATTTTGTCTTAATAGCCGTTTATTTGGATTAGATTATTTTTCCTGAAAATGTTTTCCTCCTTCCTCATTGGATCCTTATTGTAAAAACATCTAAAAGTTTGTACTTTCAAATAAATGCGTACAATGTCTCCATACTAACATTTTCAAGTGTGGCAAAACATGTAAAACTGCTAAATCAAGAGGCAAAAGTTTGTCAGTAAATATATACAGGTTTTAATAATGAAATTCTGAAACCTGATAAGCAGATAGAAAGAGGTAAACATAGACCCTATCTAAAGCCAGAGGAACCTGGAAAACTGCAAATGAAAATGTTACCTTTAGAAAGATCTACCTAGGACTGGCACTATTATACTGAGAATGCTGCTTGTTAAGTTTTTTGAGATTTAGAATTTTTATATTACTTTGTCAAAACCTGAATTGAGTAAGACTTGGATTACCTGCAAGCCAGGTTCCTAGATTTCTTCATGTGGGCTTCAAAATATTTATTAGCTGGGCCTCACCTTTCAGGTGAAGTTCATTAATTCATTTTAGTCCCATCTGTAAAGAAGAAAGTATTTTGTGTTTTGATCAGGCTTTATTAAAACTAACAAGAAAGGGAGGCTTCTGCTGCTTTTGTCCTTTTTTCAGATCTGGACATTTCCCGAGAGATAGATGCAGGAAGGCACTGGTTTCTGGAACTTGTTTGTTTTACTGCTCTGCAAGGACTGGCAAGGTGCTGAACCTTCAGATGATCTGCTCCCAGGCCTTCCCTCACAACAGTTTTGGAAGCATATGCATTAGAAGAAAAGGACTTCATAGCACTGTTTTTTTCTTTTATGGATGTTAACATGACTGAAGACATTTTTGTGAGGTAGTTATATTTTAAGGTGCTCTGTTGCCTCTTTTTACACTGTTCATTTTAATATTTTCTAAGAGCATCTGTAATATGTGATAGGTGTTAATGTCACTTATAAAATTAAATTAACTAGGATGTTCTGAAATTGTCTTTAAAGGTCAAATTATAATAATCTTACCCAGAGTAGTACTTTTACTCAGGGGTAGGTCTAGGTAAATCAATAGCACTATAGAAGAAATAAGGTTAGATACATAAAAGGACTTTGGCATCACATATCCTCCAAAATGTACTTATCAGTGCCTAAATTCATAGGTTTAAATTCTCTGAATCCTTGTTCATTCTCTGACACACTTGGAGACTTGAAAACTTTAACTTTTAAACTATCTATCTAAAGTTTTCCATCAGTATGATTCCACAGTAACATAGAGATTTGCTTCTAAATGGTCAGAAGACTTGATGATATGGAACATACATGTGTCTGCTCTCCTTTATTTCACCAGCTACTACTGTTCCGCTATAAACTGCATATTCCTTGCATCATGAAACTGTATCCCAAAAATATCTGGAGCAGAGCTAAGTGCTTCAGTCATCAGCCCCACGAATGCTCTGAACTGTAGCTTGCTCGGTCTTTCTATTAGCTGTTGTGTTTGACATAAGCCTTTAAACTTGCTCTAAGCAAGAACTGAAACTTTAATACTGCTCTGCAGAGGCCATAACTGTAATCTATGGTGCTATATTTCACTGACCCAATGTTTTTATAACTTTTTTAGGCAAAGAACAAAGCTATCATAAAAGGATTGAGAAAGACCCACACCAATGCATCTGAGAGTTCCGACTACTCACCTGAAAGATGCATACACATGAAGAAGAATCAGCAGGAAGTTTTGGAACTCATTGCTTCTTTAGTCCAAGCAGTTACTACAAAATATTTGAAGTACTGGGTGTTGTGGGGTTGCTGCAGGAATGGAGTGATCCTCCATACAAACCATATTGTGACAATAAATCAAAACATGGAGTTGGGCAGCTCCAAGAAATCTAACATTAGATGTTTACTTTTGATACTAGTCTCAGCAGTAGTTCTCAGATAATTCTACAGACTTCCATTGCTCTCTTTCTTCAGTGCTTAATGTGTCCCAAGAATTGTGTTGGAAGAGACCTGGCTTATGGATGGGAAACCTCTAGGAAACAATGGCCCTTAGAGTTCGGCCGATTTTGCAGAGAAGTTCTTGGAACAGCACAGATAGCATCAGTAAATACCCAAACTAGGTATGATTGGGTGATCGCGCTTACTGGAAGCCATAAAGGTGCACAATTGACTGTAAAATGTCCTATTAAAAAGCAAGACATGTAAGATCTAGTCAGAAAGGAGGGAAGAGTGCCAAGCCAAGAGGGTTAACTTGAGTTTAGTGCAGAAGTTTAGCTGTCCAGTTCACTCCTAAAAGTGAGTATGAGGTTTTTAAGTCACCTGCTGCTTCTGGAAATTCTCCTAGGAACGCCTCTCTTTCTCCTTAGTGTATGCCTCAGCACACCATGATTTTGGTCCAAACAGCCTCCAGTAAATCTTCCAGGATAGCGGTGAATTTTGTTGCACTGCCTGGTGCATCGTGCACATGTGGCGGCACAGACCCTCTGCCTTGGCAGCTCATCCCAAAAGTTGTACAGGCATGCAGTATGGATGACCAGAGCTGGGGAAATCCTACAAGCCTTTTCTTGTTACTTTCTAGTACAAAAATATCATTGTAAAAATGAGATGAAAGGCTTTCTAGTAAAAAAAGTCTCAGTCAGGATTTTAATCATTCATTTGGGTATGCTTCACCTCTCAGTTATGACTGAACCTATCAGGATACCACTCCTCAGTGTAGTATGGATTCCACTCTTAGCTGTTTGTTTCAGTAGATTTTTTAAGTCTCAGCAGGGACAAAGGCAAGTGCTTGCTTGTGAAGACACAATGTATTAAGGTAGTAATTTTTCATTTTTAATGACTGTCATGACTACCCTTCAGCTGCCGAGTGCATCATTTAGCTCCTTGTTCTCGATGCCATGCATGGAACTGTCAGCATTTGTCATTTGCTGTGCACACAGTGCTGTTGCAGATGTTCGTGCTTCTGTTAATGCCCAGCTCTGATACCTGCAAAGGGTGGCTCACTGCCTTTGTATGCCTCTGCATGATCGGAGGGGTAAACCCTTAGGGCACACAGTGTATATGAGGTTCCTGCTCCAGCACTCATTTTTCACTACATAGACGTAAACGAATCAAAACTCTGCTACAAATGTTTCAAAGACTGGGGAGAGACTAGACAAAGACTCCTTCTTAAGCTTCCTTTTGCACGTATCTAGAGCCAATGCATTTTCTCTCAATAAACTGGAGCTTTTAAGACATCTTCCTATGAACCCAGTTGGCTTTTATTTTTCTATTCAAGGTCCTCTACTGAGGTGAATGGGAAGTATTTTGCAGAGCACTTGCAGCTCTGTTTAGGTAGGACATTAAACTAGTTGCATGTGGGATCCAGAGGTGTGTATAGCTGCTAGGCCTTCCAGGCACAGTTTCCTTATCCTTTCCATGAAAAGTTACTAGTCTCATCTGTGCACTTGTTGTGACAGTAATATTTGGCCCTCACAAGGAAATCTAGGACATAAGCAAGCTCCTTTTCTCAAAAGGAGAGAAATTCAGCCAGGCCCCCATATGGTTACAGTGCTGCTATGTGGAATGAATATCTTTTGTGTGCTTATTCTAAATTCAGAGCCCCTTTATACGGTAGAACTGGGGATAGGATCTACTGTCCTTTGATCTTCTCCTCAAAGTAAAGGCAACAACTGAGTGAGAGAAGGTGAAAGTTAACAGTTTCTTATTTATGAAAAACCCAAACCACCAAAACACAACAAAGGAAAAGCAATATGAAGGATGCTTGGTGCAATACACAATGCTCCTGAGTCTGCCATCTGTGAGTCCTCAGACAAGCCACATACTTTCTTTTCCCAATACAAAAAAGCTGGAAATAGCAATGATGTCTGTAAAGCTCCTTGAGACCTGTGGGTGAAAAATGCTAACAGTATGCTGATTTTTTTTTTTTCTTTTTTTTTTTGATATTGTAAAAGATGGAGAGGAACAGCATGCCAAGGAAACTTTGGCAAGCTGCTTATTTCCTGCTGTGTTCCCTATCTTTGCTTGTCCCTGCTATATAATTAGTTTTTAAGTCTTAAGTCTCTGGGTATTCTTTGCTGCTCACTGTTGTGTATCGTATTCATTGTATATCAAGCCCAGTGGAGCCATCATCCCTTCTAGGTGTTCTAGTGAGCTGAATGAGAGAGAGAGAAACAAGCCATCTTCTGGAGAAAAAGGTTATAGGAAGCAAAAAAAAAAAAAAGTTAGTACACAGCAGCTTCTGGTTTTTATTTAATCTAAAATTTGTAGGGCAATTCATCTAGTCACTTTCTTCTGCCAGTGACATTATAAACTCTCTGCTGTCACCAGATTGGCCTGTTAAGCACGCTCTGTCATTTACTGGAAAGGTTTTATGGAGAAAGAAAACAGGAATGTTTAGTTAGGTAGTAGTTCAGGGCAGTCTAAATAGGCAAGGAGAATGACTACTGCTACCTACTGTCCAATATAAACTGTTTGTTTGCATCTGCTCTTTCTCCTCAAGATACTGTTTATTTCCCTGCATTCTTTATGGATAGTTTAAATGGAGAAACAACTAATCAGCAAATGAATGAGAGCAGAGGGAAACTTTTTACAGTTTGTAGATTTCTATCTACATGGTAATATAAGTGTATTTGCCGATTTTCAGGAAGTTGACTGCAGAATATTGCTGGCTCCAAAGCAGGAAAAGAGTTTTAAAGAAAATTTTTGAGTATATTAGTAGTTTTAATCAATTTTTATCTTAGCCACAAAGATTTGTTTTGGTTGGTTGGCTTGTTGGTTTTTTTTTTTAATATATTGCTCAGAAGTCTACTGTAAAAATCATGAAATATTACTTTCTTGACATAGAATTGTTAAGGCTGGAAAATAACTCTAAGATCAGTGAGTTCAACTTTATCAAGCACTGCCATGTTCATCACTAAACCATGTTTCTGAGTGCTATATCCACACACTTTCTGAACTCTTCCAGGGGTGGTGATCCTACCACTTTCCTGGTCAGCCTGTTTCAATGCCTGACCACCCTTTCAGTGGACAACTTTTTCCTAATATCCAATCTGAACCTTCCCTGGCACTACTTGAGGCCATTTGCTGTTGTTCTATTGTGTGTTACCAGGGAAAAGAGACTGACCCTCACCTCACTACAACCTCCTTTCAAGTAGTGGCAGAGGGCAATAAGGTCTCCTCTGAACCTCCTTTCCTCCAGGCTAAACAACCTAAGCTCTCTCAGCTGCTCCTCATCAGACCTGTTCTCCAGACTCTGCCCCAGCTCTGTTGTCCTTCTCTGGACACTCTCCAGGACCTCAGTGTCCTTCTTGTAGTGAGGAGCTCAGAACAGGGCACAACATTCGAGGTGTGGCCTCACCAGTGCCGAGTACAGGCAATGATCACTGCCCTGGTCCTGCTGGCCACACCATTGCTGACACAGGTCACAGAGCCATTGGCCTTCTTGGCTACCTGGGCACACCGATGGCTCATGTTCAAATGGCTGTCAATCACTACCCTGAGGTTCTATTTTGAGAGGCAGCTAATTACTCATTTTATTAAAGAACAATGCTGCAGATTCCACTAAAAGAAGGAACTGCAACCACCCTCACTAGTGTGAGAGTGACCAATGTCAATAAAATGAGTGAGATTCTATCCTTTCCCTCAGCTTCCTATTGTCCCCAGAAGGGTTTCCTCTCATTTCAACAATGGCTGACAGGAGTCAGTTGAGTGCTGACACATATTGTGGCACCTGTAAGCATTTTTGACATAATTGACATAGTTCTGCCGGGTTTTGACAAGTTTGTCAACCTAATGAATAGGCAAGTGAGCTTTAAAACCTACACTAAAGGTCATGTAAGTTGTTCAATGGAGGATGAAAAATTATAGTAACCAAATAATAGTTTCTGACTTACTCTGCTTGCCTGAGAAACAGCAAGGGTGGGGGGGCACTTTACAACATCTCCCCTCCTATATTGTTTAGGATACTTAATGAGAAGGGAAGAGGGGAAGTGGTTGTTTTTTTGTTTTCTGGGTTTGTTTTTTTTTTAATAAGCAAAATTTGAGAAGCATTCACATATAGTTATATATTTAACAGGGAATGGTCCTGCTTTATTTGGTGCAACTGCTGTCTTTTTGTAAAGGCAGAGTAGATCTTCTTTATGAAAGCAAATAACTCCTCATAGCAACAAAGCACCTGTAGTTTTATATAGCCACATATGTAACCTTGTGGTTTTAAAAGAGAAAAAATATTTGGTTTAAAAAATCATCTACATTTAATCAAAATAATTTTACTTTGCAGACAATGTGCAGAGCAAGCCAAATGGCTTGAACTAGCAGCTAGGATATGGCAAGTAGACGAGGTATCCACAAATCAGCTTTTCCAGCCATGTAAACAACAAAATTTAATCTCAGGCTTGGAGCAGACTGAAAACCTACCCACGGAGAGCTGCCACTGCCCAGCTGACAGGCAGTACACTCTTAGGTTGCTGAAAGTCTCTTGCAGATCACATCTTGGTGGAGCAGTAAGACCTACCAGAATACTCAGCTTCAGGTTTTTTTCCCTGAAGTTCTGTATTTTTCTTGCTCATAAGTAGATCTTACAATATTTGAAAAAAATTGTTATTTTGTCTTTTATAGGAACACTATGGCTGTAGCTGTGCCTTCGTAAGATCAAAAACACTGGCCAGGGACAACATATTTTTACCCTATTTTAGGGAAGAACTAGCATTTCCCCAGTTGCAGTTCCATACTGGTGTTAAGTGGCCCACAGCACTGAGGACTGCATTTAACTTTTATTTCTCCACCTTGACAAGACAATGAGTCTACGGACTGACCTCACTGAGACTGGGATATTGACTCTGGTGGGGTTTTGTACCTAAATGGCAAAATAAGAATCCAATCAATAATATGTTTTCAGAGCAAACCACAGAGTGTTACAGTAATTTTAGCAGAGTCATCAGATCAGTAGCAATAATGAATTTTTACAAGATTAGAATTGCTTAATTGCATTTAATGACCATTTGACAAACACATATTTTTATGGACTATGCCAAAAAAAGCTTTAGTAATGGAGAGGAAAGAGGGAGTAAAAAGGAGGACCTAAACCCAACAGTTTTTACTAGATTCCTGGGTTTACTTAACTGCTTTTCCAGCTGCATAAAGTTGATATATTTTCCTTTCAGGGAAAGGTAATATTTGTGATACAGAAGGCAATTTTCAAGCTGTCTGTGAGGAAGTCTGGTCTCCTATTAAGATATCTTAGTGAAACATCTTGCTTTGTATACACTGTGCTGTGCAGCACTTCTCTCTGTCTCCGTGCTCATCTGGGGGTCATCACACCGGTGGTTTACTTGAACACATTCCTGCAGCCTGGATCCTCCTTTAAACTAAGACAGATGTTAATGAGCTGTTACTGACTCTTCACCAGCAGGAGATAGCAAGAGAGTTTTGTCCTCTTTTCCTGAGCAGAAATGGCGAATAAGAGCTTTTGGGAGATTCATTTGATGAAGGAAAAGGAGAGGGTGGAGATAGATGTAGTATATTTCTAGGTGAAGTGGGAATATTGACAAAAGATAATCAGCTAGCCTTGATGATATTTGCAATTAGACAAGTACATAAATTGAACCACTGTGAGTTTTTCTGTGCATTTGGAAATTCAAACATGTATCTACATTCCCCAGGAAGATTGCACTCTTGTAATGCATCAAACCATTGATCCATGCAAGGCTGAACTCATTGCTATCTAAAAAACAGATAGATCATAATTTTGGGGGCCCTTAGCTTGTTTTGCTATTTGAAAAAGTGAGAAAAAAACCCAAACAAACACAAATCACAACTTCTATGTTTTTTTTGTTGAAGTAGGTAAGTACCAAGTTTTTAAATATAATTTCTCTCAGGTATTATGAAAATTTTCTCTTGCTTTTTCAGTTTGAGGTGGGAATATTATGCATGTGTCTTTATATCCAATATTGAGTTTACTGCTGTTTGAGGGCTTTGGAATCTCAGAGGCACAAACCAGACTTTCTGAAGTGCAGTAACTCTAGTAATATTCATGCACTTTAATAGCTGTAAACCAGAATCTACTCTTGCTGTTCTCTTTCCCTTTCACTTTTATGTTTTTAATCGCATTTTCCACTCATGCCACTCCAGGCTATATGACTCATGTTTCATCTGTTAGATGTGAACAAAATATTTGCTTTTTTATTGTTATGCAGATTGTTGATATCATTCTGCCATATCTCCACTGATAATTCAGAAGGCATTAGGGTACTGAATGTAAGGATAAACTAACATTTACTTTACAGGAGCTCCCCATGAAGACAATCAATCGGGCCGCGAATGAGAAATTGTTTGTTAGTCTGCAGTGGTCTTAGAAGTAAATATACTGATTCTTTTAAAAGGTTATAAACATTGCATGTGTAACCTCCTAGCACAAAAAACCTTTAAATATTTGACAACTGCGATGACATTTTTTCTTTCCAACTGTTATAAATTTTGGTGGTCTGGAATATTAGGATATTAGTGCAGAATTTTACCTGAAGATCACTGAACTTCAACTTGCCACCTTTAAAATTGAGTGCCAGGATAAAAATATGAAAATTGTGAATACTTTTTTTTTTTTTAAATAATACGGTGTAGACATCTAGGAAGCCTTTCCCTGGATCTAAACTATTGTGTATTCAACCTTGTGTTCGTGAAGGATAATGGAAGCATGAATGGTTGGAATAAAAACAGATTAAATAATTGCATTTATAGTAAACACATTTCACCTTACCGGCTGAATAAGGGAAGGGGTTGCTTGAAAAAAACAACAACTTATCATATAATTAAAGATATTTTCAGGTTATAACATAATGAAGGTTGAAAAGGTGACCTTAATTCTGCCATTTTCTAGCTCCTAAGTTTTTAACTTTACAATCCTAATACAGTTTTCCTTGTATGAAACACAAGAGTTCTCATGGCAACTACTTTTTCTACTGTCTATTTCAAAATTAAACAAAATTGTTAGTATCCTCCTCACAGGTGTCACTTTAGCTGAGCTTTTCCTGTCTTTGCAATGCAGTTATTAAATTTGGGAGACCCAAAGTGCTCTAAATATTCCAAGTGCAACTGTAGTAACCAGAGCTATAGAAGAAATATGGCCTGAGTTGATCTATTAGAGGTTCCAGGGTAGCTTTTTTCCTCTAGAACTTAATTTATTTTTGGCAACAAAAATGATTGGAAATTCATGTTTAGTCCATAGCCAGTAATTTCCAAATCTTACATAATAGGTATGATGTGTGAATGAATGTAGAAGATGCACATGGAACAGAGACAATGATTTGTTTTCTGACTTGATTAAAAAGCAGACAAACTAACAGATTAAAAAAACTTAAATTTCTCCATGGAAAGATACTGAATTACTTCTAAATTTTCTATAACGACCTCCATATTGAATGTTACCTCTGAATTTCAGAAGAATGTCTGGTACCAGATATTGAAAAGAAAGTGTATGAAGCCTCACAGTAGACTGCTACATGACTTTTTTGCCACAAGAGAAAGTTTCTTTTTAATTGGCAATGGTTAATAACTGGCTCAAGTCCAGGAAAATGAAGGAGCTGCATTCCATATTATTTTTATGCTAAAATAGCTGTCAGTGATCTTGACAACCCCATTATTTTAGGTAATGGAGGTCTGGAGAAACTCATACATTAGAAAAAATACATGGAACATGAGCAATAGGGAACGTAGTGCAATGATGCTTGAGGGGCTTTTCATGAGGCCGGCCTGGAGCTTCTACGTGCTTTCATACCAAGCTGATCCTTGCAGAACTTTTATGCCCATTTACTTGGGCTGTGCTTTATACAGTGAGCTTACTCCGATCACAGAGGGTGGGGAAACATGAGATGAAGAGAGTGGCATGGCCAGTCCAAGACTTTGGTGGGCTTTATGGGCCCAGCTTTTGTTCTAGCCACAGCTGGCAGCAAGCAGAACTGGTGGCTTTCTGGGGATCTCACCAAATCTCCTTTGGGATAGAGCAGTTTGATGCTGAAGCATTCCAGGCTGGGTCGGAATGCCCTTTGCTCACATGGTTTTCTATATCATTTACTACTTCTGGGTGTTATTAACGTCCAGAGATGGCCAGTGTAATTGTCTGGGAACCTCTAGCACATCTGAACACAGGCTGTATAGATCTGTATCCACGGGTAACTGACACTTGTCTCCAGTTTTCCAGCGTGTTCCCAAATGTCCATAAATTCCTGCTATCAGTGAACAGAGATGCAACTGGAAAACAATTAGATCCCCTGTCATGATAAATGATGTTATAAGGCACCACCCTAGCCTGAAAAAGGGAGTCCAGTGGTATTTGTGGTATTTCAACCCACATGGAAAGGAAAACAACCACTTATGGGGAAATCACTAACTCTAGGTGTGCAGCTGAACAGCTCTGTGAACTGGTTGCCTTTTTACTCTGTTCAGTGACCTGGCATCTCTTCCTTCCCCTGTTCCTCCTAACACACAGAACTCAGCAAAGGATAGCTTTTGGTTGTGCAAATAAACTGCAACATTAAGAAATCAAGTGATTTGCTAATTTCAGGGGCATTAAGCCTTATTTTCTTATCCTCTAACCCAGACATCCTATCCTCTCCCCTGTCCTACTCTCTTCTGATGGTACAAGAAGCCTACTCTTATTCCCAGTTTCCTTAGAACAATAAAATTAAGTATCACCTATGTGCCTTCGACATCCTGAGCTCACTGGATGTGATGTAGCTGTGACAAGACATCCTTAAGTTCTCAACGGGGTTTCAAAGGGCAGAACAATACTAAGGCTAATAGGCATCCTTCCCAAAACTACTACCACAAGGAGAGAGGTGTTTGTTCTACCGAAATCTAGGAAGTAATGTGTTACCTTAGTCACTTCTGCATTTTTGAAAGCTTTTTTCCTTCACTTTTTTTCCCATGCAAACACCTTCCTCTATACCTTTCTGTCTAGTCATGACAACTAAAGGAAAATCTATGTTTAAAACAAACAAACAATTAATAGTAATCAAATATTTATGAGCATGCATGATGAATATTTATGAAAAATATCAGTGTCTGCTGAAGATGTAAGATAAAAATCAGTTGTAAACTCTTTGTGTGAAAATAAAAATATACAGTAAGTGTTAATTATGTGGCTACTCTGATTAAGTACCATTACAGATGAGTGAACATTTCAAATCTTATATTCCCTTGCTGATAGGCTGAATGAAATGAACTGTAATTTCGGCAAACTATTTTGACTAAGCAAACTAGAAATCTCATTTCAAAATATTCAGGAAAAATGTGTTTTTTTGTTTTCAAATTTTCAAATCAGTTCTTTACATCAGATGTGAAAAAGTGATATCTAATAGTTTTAAGGCTTTTCTTTTTTGAAAAATGGAAGATCACCATATGCCCCGTGCTGGCAAGAGCTGGCACTTACTATAATGTGTTGCAGTCAATTTTTTACTTAACTCTAATGGAAGGGACCTCTTAGTTTTCTTAGACTCCATAGATTCAGGGAACTGTTTTTATCTTTATAGAGATACAATAAAACTATATTCCAGTTCATACAGAATGCATATTTCATTTTTTTTTTTTTTGTTTGCTTGTAAAACTGAAAAGTTTTTACCGGAACTGAACACAGTTCACTGAATTAGAATATTTTATATAAAGCTCTGTTGGAGATATGTTACATGAAGGCCTTGTTGCCTTTGTAAAATCATGGCTCAGGCCTGTTACTTCAGCTAAGCAGAAAAGGGCTGTGGGAAAGAGACAGAGCTGAATTAGGGCTAGAAAAACATGCTGTGTGACCATCGTGTGTTCACATCGTGGTGTGTGGTGGTTGGTTGGATTACGCTTGTTGTGCTTTAAGACTATGTAAGCTGATAAGTGGCTAACTGCTCTATAAGGCCTGGTTTTTGCAATAAAGGGCTCTCCTTTGCACCTGCCTGGGGAATCTGCATTGCATCACAACAGTAGTATAAGATGATTTTTGCATTTCGGTGGGAAAAGGCGTTTTTTTTGTTTTTTTTTTTGTCTTTGCACTTCAAGATGCATCAAGGGTTCTTGAATAAAGCAGATCAACTTTTAATGGCAGTAGGCTTGCCTGGTTAAATTCAGCCTTGAATTCAATAGCATGCTTTTAATACTGAAATTGCTTAAGCAGGAAACAGATTTTTCCTGTCTTAAATGATATTAATTGAAATGGGATGTCTTTCTAAAACTGTGCTTATAGTTATGCAGCAGTTATGGGGGGAATACAAAATATCTTTTGCCATGTTATGCAGGAGGTCAGTCTAGATAAATGTGTGTGGTTTCTTTTTTTCTTCCTCTGATGTTAAAATCTAGGAATCTGTGAATAGGAACAATTTTATCTTTGATCTAAACCGTCCTCTTTTGATTTTTTCTCTGACTAGATAGCAAAGCTGTCATTCAAGAACATCCTATTTTATAGTTTATCTCTACCAATCTGGCCTACAATTAGCTTGGGAAGAAGATCCCCACACACAGTGATATTAGTGTTTGTTCACAAGCTGAAGTGACCAGTTTTGGAATACTTTCTGAGGTGAATATTGTCATGTGTCAAGTCGCTTCAATGGAATCGATGATGCTTTTTATGAACCTGAGCAAAGATCTTTAGCAGCTGTAGAAAGACAACAGCTGAATTTGTGGAGTTTCAGGTAATACCACAAATGCATTATGATCAGCTCCTAGAAACCTGGTCTCATGTGGGTTATCCCAGCCCCTCTTATGTCCTCTGGCAATGTGCTAGTGTACACCAGCACTGCTGGGGAGGTCAAGGCTGCATCTGCAGTCTGAAGCTGGTAGATAAAACCTGCTGGAGTCCTGAGACCTGCTGCCTTTGTGGGTCATGTGGGACATGCCAAAATATTAAGGTGGGACATGAGCTGTCTAGTGCAGCTGGATCTTTCCTTGGGATAGAACTGGAAGGACAGGGGCAGGAACAGATGCTGAACCAGGAATGGAGCCCAGGCACAGGCAGATGAGAAGCCTGCATGCATCCTGAGTACTCTGCATGGAAATCCTTGTTTGTTGGTGTGCTTTTGGGAGTGAAGAGTGGGACCTCATCTCCAGCCCAGCCTCAAAGAGGCACTTGAAATTCCAGTGGACTTCTGTTTCCTCTAGTTCCCACGGACTGCATAGAAGATGTGATTTGAGAGCTGCTCTGAGCAGTCAGTGACTGGGAAGGGAAAGCAGAGTCGAGGTTGCGCCCACCTCCCTTCCTTCCACCTCCCTCCTTGCTCTGCTATTTGCTCTGTGGGCTGGGGAGCTTCTGCTCAGCCACATAATGGTGTGTTCTGCTTGGAAAGGCAGCTACTCGTGACCATAAATACACCACTTGGACAAGCAACACAACAACAGTTAATGGGTTTGGAGCTGTATTAACAGCTGATTAATATTTTTAGTGTCTTCTATACTAGCATTGTTTTTCTTCGCTAATTGCTAGGGAGCTACCATTCATCAGCTGTCTCATAGCCTGCACAGTTTACCACTTAATTAGGAAGTTGATTCACTCCTATGGTCCAAACTGAGATGAAGAAAAGTGTGTTGGTAGATGTATACTCATTATATAGTGTGAGCACTACTTGTATATGTCAAAAACAGCTCTCTCTGGTGTCCTCAGAAAATGGTCTCAAACACTAATAAAAAGTTTTCTTGTTACCTTTCAACATCAGTTCAAAGAAGTCGTTGGTGTCTGCATGAAAATAAGTTTCGCTGCAGAGTGATTGAATTTTAATAATCTCTTAGATTTTAGGACTTCAGTTCCCGTTTATTCCTGTCTTATTTTCTTTCTCTACCTCCCTCTTTCAGCACTTTCCCCCTTAATCTCTTTCTCAGTAAGAGAAAACCTGCCTCTAGGGTACAAGTAGGAGGAGCAGAGAGCATGAAGGATCAAGCTAAATTAGGATGTCTTGAAACACAGAGGGTCACAACCCCACATTTTTCTGAGAGCAAATTTCCTGCTATTGACTTTGTAACACTAAGGAGGATTCAAACTGATTTAATTTTCAACCCCCCCTGCCCACTCTCTTCCCTACATTTTTCTTTTTCTCTCTAGACAACAGATGTCAATGTCTTTTTAAGTTGCTGATGATTAACTGCAAACACTGCACTGTTAAAAACTCCCAGTCACATTTTTCAAAACCTTCAGAAATGTAACTGGCAAAGTGCACACCACAGCAATGTACATGAGCTTACTGAAGGTTTTTTGAAGTGAGAAACTTATTTTTCCTCTTCCCTTCCTGCCTTGTTTCAAATACATTTAAGTTCCTCCTAAAATATATGCATCCATTTATAAGAGTAGCATATGTAAAGATTTATCAAAAGACTGGGATTTTTGCTTGTTTGTTTTCTGGGGGGAGGAGTGTAGGTGTGTGAATTTGCAGCACAACAAGCATGGAGGGAACAGCTTTTGCTGTGAGGCTGAGATCCAGCCTTGCTACTAATTCAACTTACGCTGACCAAAGGCATAAATTCTTCAGAGTAAATCTACGCAAGGCTTGCCAAGGTGGTATATCCTCACACAGGTGGAAAGGCTAATAGAGATGTGAAAGGATAGTTAACCCTGCTTTCTTCTCATTCTGATATTTTCTGAATATTTCCCTCTATTGGATCTTTTTTTTCTATTGTTGGGGCTTTATTTAAGGAGAAAGAAAAAACAAAGACCCCAAAGGAAGGATAATAATCTATTTCCTTGTCATGCCCATACATCATGTAATACAGGGAATATACACGAGGATGATCCTATGTATAATAAGAAAATACTCTTTTTTGCAAACTTTTTAGGTGTTAGTTTGAAAAATGCACAGTTTTCAGGGGAGTTGGGGGGCGTTTGTTTTGGTTTTTTTTCCTGATTCTTATGTGTCAACAACCTCCTCTCCTCCACATTTCTTGTTTGTTTTGGTGTATATTTGTTTGTTTTTAGGGGGGCTGGGATTGTTTTTGTGTTTTTTTTTTTCTAGGAGTTTTGGTTTTTTTTAAATTGCTCTCCTGTGTTTTTTAACCTTTTTCCACAGTAGACAAAGAAGGATTGCTGCTACCTGCTAAGGTAAAAGCAATTATATTTCTTCCCCTGTTTGATTCAGAAATCATCTAGATGTTGGAGCTGTCAGAAATCTCCTGACAAGGCTGTCATTGGGCCCGTGGCAGATCAGGTAGAGCTAACGAAAAGAATTATAGGTGTGGTAATTTGTCACCAGAGCTGAGGCACTGTGGCTAATGCTACTGTAAAAGGCTGGAAAAGCAGGCTGGAGTGTGGTTTGTCTGCACTGAGATCCTAATCTGACAAATTCTTAGAACCTGAACTTAACCTTCTGTATCTGTGCAAGTCAGCAAGCGTGCTGGCACAGCACACTAGAAAAGCGTTTGCACACAGCTCTGCAGGTGGGTGCTGTGGCAATGTAAAATCTTCACAGCTGTTTGGTTTTGTGCTTATTTTCCTCTCCTGTCTCCAGTGCTAGTAGGGTTTGACTGGCATATGCTCCTTAAAGAGCTATTAGAAATAGTTATTATTATTGTCTAGGAAAGAATATTGACTTTTCAAAGCTTCAGTTGGAGCAATTATCTGGGCCTTCCTTGTGCGACAATGAGCTAAATTCCCTTTCCCAGTACCATACCTTGACATCTCACTGCTCACTAATGGGCTGAGAAATTCTCATGCCCATTGCCCAGTGTTTTTGAGGAAAATACTGAATGCAGTGAGATCATGTATGCCAGTGAATCACTTCTTCAGAAGCCAGAGGCATTACATCTAACGAGGATACCTGCAGGGCTGCTGCTTCTCATGCCCAATCTTAGTTCACAGAGTTCCCTTACATGGCTCAAGACAGAAAAAATTATCAGAGAGATGAGGTTTAATTTACGTGGTAGTGAACTAAATGGGTGCTCAAGAGAAGGCAGGGCTTTGAGTAGGATAGGAAAAATGGCAACCTTCTAGAGTTGCTATTTCAGCAGTGGGTTCTGAGTTTCCAGCTACTTCTAGGGGTTTTGTGTGGTTTTGGTTTTGGGGATTTTTTTGTTTAAAAACAGAAATACCTTAGTAATAAAAGTTTAGTCTATTTTTAATAAGGAAAATAAGTTAAAACTTATTGCTGAGGCCAGTAACAGTTGTTAAAAATGCCACCGCCTCCATGGAAATAAGAAAAGAGAATAAGAATTTTAGGAAATGTTAAGTAAGTTAATTAGCAAATGTGTATTTGGAATAGCACAGAAGGAGGTATGTATAGTTGGTTGTTCTTATTTTCTTGACATCTCTTTGCTGATACCCACTTTATAGAGTGGAAAGGCAGCCTGGGGAAAAAAAAAAAGACAACAAGAATGTTTTTTAAAAGAGCTTAAAAGAAAAAAAAGTCATAGGTTTGGGGGTTTTTTGTTTTTCTGGGTTTTTTTTGTTTTGATTTTTTTTTTTTTTTAATGAAAAGTAATTCCAATGTGGCAGTAATTAGCCTCCTAAGTATGAGTACTATTAAGCTGTCTGCATGCTACCTGGGTGGGCAAAGGGGAAGGCTCTGTGCTTTCATCCTCTTACCTAATGCAACAAATCCAAGGTATGCACCAGTCAGTTATTAATGCACACCATGTTGAGGCTTAATGCTATTGTACTTGTTCCTTTTCAAGCTCCAGGCTGGTTGTACAAGAAAATGCTGCAAACAGCCTTGGGAGCAAAAGTCACAGTTAGGGATTATGTTCAAGCATTGAATAAACTGTAAAAATTCTTTTGTTGTTTTCCTGGTTTTTGTTAATAAAGGACTGCTTTATTGGTTATACTCTTTCAAGTAAATTTCTCAGTCATCTTTAGAAAAGCTGGTTTCAGCCACCTACATGCCTCAGAATGGAAATGCCTCAGAAGGAAAAATAAACTAGGCTGAATTTTACCTGCTTTTCATATATCACTGTGATGTCAAAGCAGCTGTTTATTCCTTAATGTGCCCTTCATTTTTCTATTGAAGCAGCTTAAAGTGATCTACTTTTTTTTTCTCCTCTAAAATTTAGAAGCTTTCTAACACAGAAGATAGTTCACTCCTGAATAAAGACTAGAAAGCTGTCTCTGATGTTTTCATTATCTTGTACATCAAGAATGGACATTAAGCATAGTCAGTGCTTCCAGAATGAAGGCAGGAGGGAGTAAACCTCCCTGTATAAAGCTTAGAGTGGGATAGAAGGGATATTTTCCATGACATCACTGGGCAGAAATGAAGAAGTGAAGACTGAGAAATAAGAGCTCAGCAAAAACTGGAAAATTTCAAAATAATATTTAATCCATTACAAAATGTGTATCTTTTGGAAAAAGACTGCATTTGTTAAAACCAATTTTGCTCACCCTTTCAACCAGCTCTAGAAAAGATGCACTTGTCCACTCTGGTGTGTGTGTGAAAATGCAAAGGCCTCTGGTTTGAACTTTACTATTTAGGCAGAGAAGGGAGGCTGGATAAAGAACAGGGTATTTGTTGTTCCTGACACAGTGGCTGGTCCGTCTCCTGCTTGGCACAGGAATAGTCCTTGGCTGAGAGAACGCACGAAAGCACATTACTGGGCACCTCTGTGGGGGCTGGCCAGGAGCCCGTTCACCAGCCACACACAAGGACCGTCGCTGAATAGAAATGGGGAAGTGGGGAAGCTCATCCGCTGGGCAGGGAATTCTGTGGTGCTGACCTTTCCTCTCCTCAGCTTGCACCAGGCTGAAGCTACGGCAGTTCTGTCTCTCCTGGCTTCTCTTCATTGCTTTTTAACCAGCTGTCTCTCTCCTGCCAAAAACTGGAGGTGTATAATTTAGGAGAATAAAAGTGGATTGTTTGTAAAATAAGGAGTTCTGGCTGTTGTTCTGTGTGTTCAGCTCTGGGTAATACAGCCGTGGCTGTATCTCTGGAGGGTGGGGTAAACAAACCTGGTGTGGTGTCAGGCACATTTTTATGCCAGTCCTGATTACTCTTATTATTGTTATCATTTTTATATCCTAAAAGTAAGTAAATATACTTCTTTCAAAAATACAGTCTGCCTCAAAAATACATGCTGCAAACATGCTTTAAAGGTGGACCCCTGCAAATGCTTTTGTCTGATCATTACTTCACAACAACCAATGGGAATAATATGCAGGATTATGCTATAATAGGTTATAAATAAAGAAAAAATGGCCCCACTGCAATATTTATGCTTCATTCAATATATGTTTAATATGTTAATCTTTGAAGGAAATACGTTAATAGATTCACCTGCGGGGGGTTGAAGATATGAGTATTGACTCGCCTCTTGATATTTAGGGCTCAGGATGGTAGTTAAATACTTGCCTTTCCTCCACCCCCATTCATTCCAATAGAAGCACAGTTTTCCACTTACAGGAAGGCCCTAGGATGGGGGTGTATGTGTGTGTCCATGTGGCTGCTTTCTGTGGACACGTAAAATTGATGAGTACTTATGCTTGCCCAAATGAAACCAGTTTCAAGGAATGAATATCTGCTACACGTCTCTTCCACGGGATGAATAACTTATATCAGCATTTCTATATAAATGTTAATAATGTGTCTGATGTGATGGCTATCAAGCAATTTTTGTGCTGTGCCACAGACCTCAAGCACAAAAGTCTGCTAAATGAAATCTTATCTATCTTCTTTCCCAGTTTGCAGTTATTATTATTTACTTCTTTTGGTTATGAAGTAACAAAAAAAAAAGTTGAGACTTTTTGAACTATAGTGAACATCTCTATTTCATAGGCTCATAATTCATGAACTCCTTGTCTGATTTACTGCAAATTTGGTGGAAAAATCCTACCTCAGCTTGTGACCTAGGCTACAAATCTTGAGGCCAAAATGATTTGTGCATTTGGAATTTAGAATTGTGGATAGGGGCCAAATTTTATCTTATAATGGAAATCCATATTGTAGCCTTAATTAAGGGAACTCTTACTGTTCCTTAATATATCTTTTGCAGCCCCTCATGCTTCAAAATACAGACATGTAAGAAACTAATATTTCTTTTTGTATACTGTGCTTATTTAAAGATCCTCAGTTAGGTGACAGAAGTTCACAGACATCAGCACACCTGATTGTTTTACGATCCTCACTGTGCACTCAGTGTTGAAGAATACTGTATGGCCAGCTACCACTCTGGCTTTTGCAGAAGTCTCATCTTTACAGCAAAGAGAATACCTTTAAAAAGGAAAAACTGTCAATATACCCCAAACTGTTGTTCGCATAAAGCCATGTGAAATCCCTTGCCGGAAGTGCTTTTCTTGTACTTTGTGTGGAAGCAGAGCTGCAGGGGTGAAGTTGATGTGGAGAGATGCATCATGAATCTTTCCACTGTTTCATAGGAAATGGGTTATTACATGCTGGGTTACAGCCATTTTGTTCAAATCTTGATGTTCATATTTTGTCATTTTATCAGCCTTCCTTAGGTATCGTAGCTTCCACTTTAACACAGTGGCTTTTGTAAGTAAGGTGAATAGTTCACCACTTGGTTGTTGTGTCCTGGGGCCTCTTACAAACATAATTATAAAATGTGAATGTAATGGATTTGTTCTTTATTTCCTGCACCAGTTCTGTAGAATGAATATTTCAGCATAAGGTACTGTATTGGTTTATTACAGTGTCAGGTGCCAGTCTTTTGTTTTCAACCTGGAACAACTTATTTTCATAATAAGATATTGTACACTATTTGCTACTTTAATATTTTCAGCTCTAGTAATGAATGAAAAACACAATCAAGGCAAGACTGTTTCAATATACCAAACTCATTCCAGGCATTATCAGAATATGGTGAGATGGGGAAGGACAATTTCACCCTGGAGAAATCACTGTAACCTATACACAGCATAGAATTAAGTTATAAAGAGCAAGTGGATGTACACATAGATATATGGTGAATGTTTTCAGCTCTTCCATCTGTCTAGAAATGAAATGCTTTACCAATGAGTGGTGTTTTACTGCTATTTCAATACAGCTTCTCTGCATGATTTTTTCTTCACACAAAATAATGTCCTTTATGGAACTTAAAACATTTCCCCAGATACATAGATTTATTAAAAGCTTATTTTATGTATTTTTTTCTTTTTTTCTTTTTTTTTTTTTTTTCAGTACCCTGGTGATTATTCACCATAGAAGATTGCTTCCAGAAGTGCCAGAGGAGTCCAAGGGAGTTAGGCACTTGAATCCTCTTTATTTTCAGTAAGAATAAGGTATTGATCTTTGTAACGTGCTTTGAAAATAGGAGTTTCTCTCATTATTTCATTATAAATGAGAATTAGAATAAAAAGAACATCCAAGTATTCCTTAAAAATAATCCTGTGACAGGGCAACTCATATGAAGAGAGCCAGTGATGTAGAAATATTTCATCCATTTAACTTTGGTGTTCAGACCTGCATATAGCTAACGAGCAAATCCATCTAGTGAAAATTTGTAGTCCTGGAATTAAACCAACCACGAAAGAATGCGTAAAGAAGAGACTTGAAATAGATTGCTCCATCTTTTCTCCTACTTATAAAATACCAGTTGAGTTTGTTTTCCCTGTCAAGAGATGGAGGGAATTGTTTGGTTTCTACACTGCAAAGAACCTCTTTCACAGGAAATGACTATGTCTAAGATGCTTTATTTTCAAAGGCTTATTTAAGTTCCCTATTGTTCATTTTTCAGGAATGTGCCTAGCTCCTTAAATGGCACAGTAAAAGCCTCTGTGTTGACAGGAAGCCTTTTCCAAAGGTTAATTATTTTATGAGGAAAGAAATTACTCCTATATTGCCTGTTAACCTTTGGGGTGGTTTTTTTGTTTGTTTGTGTTTTTTTGTGGGTTTGGGTTTTGTTTTTTTTTAATTGTTTCCTTCATTTATGTGACTGCTTGGGAATCACAAAAGCTTTTTTCACTTTCTAATTTAGCTTATCTCTTAAATATTTTTCTCAAATCAGAACCTTATCTTGTTAATCTTGTTTGTTCTAGAGAGAATAGATTAAATTCCTTTAACTGTCCACTTTATTAAATTCCTGGTATAATTGATTAGTATAACAAAATCAGACAAGTAGGAAATTTAATTGCTTAAAAGTGCATAACCCGTTGCTACTGCTGACATTCTCATAAATGTGCGTTACAGTTACGAAAGATAATGAAAATTGTTTTCTTTTAATTAGAAGTTTATAATATGCATTTTTCACTACCAAAATAATTAAGTTTTCAAATGACGCACTTTTATTTAAAAATACTAACTATCCAAGGTCCTTATCTTCTCCCCGGAAAAGAAATATCTGATTTAATTTCCATTTAAAGTTCTTCCATTTTCACCATTCTTGGTAAGGTAGAAAAACACACAGATTCCCATTCTAGAAGTGAGAGATGGAGGCAAAGTGACATTAAAGATATTCACTCTACCTCCTTGGTGGTATTGCAGGTGTTTCACTAGGATTCAAATTAGGAGAAAACTAGGCCTGAAATGAGGAGATAGCTTCTCTGGCTAGAGGCTCTTGGGGTTCCTTTGGCCTCCAAAACTGGGGTCCTAGTTTCCCTGGCTTTAACACCTAAGGAGAATGATTATCGACCTTGTCCAACAGAGCACATGAAGTCTGTAGCTGACTCCAAAAAATACTTCCACGATTTTTTTTAACGGGTTTCTTGCAGCACTCCAGTCTGGTGTGACATTAGCAGTCCCCAGTAGTGTGTGTAGAAGGCTACCATCCTGAGCTTTTAAGAACGTTAGTCACACCCCATTCCGGAGAGCTGGAAAGGACCTCCAGGTGCCTGGCCAGCATTCTGAAGACAGCCACTGTACCAATTTCAAGGGCATCTTCTACTCCTTGTGTGGTGGCCAGTGGGCATATTAACTGAGGGACCACGAGGGTCCTATGGAGGAAAAGATTTTAAGAGGCCCTTCCCAGGTTAGGGTGACAGAAGGAGGCTTCTCCCAGGAAGAAGAGGCTTCTCCTTTGTTGCAATATGTCAATGTACCCCAGTTCTGTCCCCCCTGTTGACTCATTGGCCTCTTTGCCCCTTTCTACCTAATACGTCCCTGCCCTAGAATGTTCTCTCTTCCCTCCTCCCCATTGGCCCTTGTTCCTCAGCCACTCCCTCTCTGTTTCCCCATTGGCTCCCATACCTATGTACAACCCCCGTGCCTTCTGATTATTGGCCCCTGATCCTCTTCCCGCTCCATGCCTTCCCCATACTTAAACCATTGTTTTTGCTCCTTCATCCGTTGTTCCATTCACGGATATGGCTGC
>VZTN01001891.1:114396-125422 GCA_013400515.1 Erpornis zantholeuca | reverse complement strand
AACACTGTGCTCACTAGCAGGGTCTGACTGCTGAGAAAAGGCTAAGACTTCTTCAAGGGACAAACAATCCCCACTGAGGGAGGTACAGTCCAAGATGATGCTAAATTTTCTTTCCTCTTCCCACTCCACTGAGGAATGAGACTTCTTATCACCAAACAACCTCTCACCCATTCACTATTCCCCCAAGACCCAGAGATTATTTTCCTGCCTTCCAATCCCTAACCCCAGTGAATTTGTTCTGCTTAAAAAGTCTTCTGTGAAGGGCGTTTTCTTACTTAACTGCCAGCAGAACTAGAGGGCGAAAATCCACTTTCACTGCCCCTGCTTTTCCTCCCTTTCTGATATAATTTCCTCTGTTCCTCTGTGACAGAAGCAGGACTGTAAGGAGCAAAATGTCCACAGAGGTTCAAGAGGGTCAGCAAAATAAGAGCAGGATGACAGAGAGCAGAGAACAAGACCAATACTGTATGTAGCAGCAGCGTCACAGTATTAGGTCTGAAGAATTTGTGTTTTGTGTGATTTTCTGTGCATTTACTATTCTGATACTGCTGTGATATTGCAGTAGCACTACATCTAATGTACGGAAAGCTAAAAAGGAACTTGCAATCTGCAGGAATCGGTAAGAACTGAACCGTAGATCACTAGGAATTTCTGCCTTGTGAGTAACGATCTCTGCAGAGCTTTGCCAAAACTGAACAGCAATTGCCAGTGATCTTAGCTGTGGAAAAACAGGAAGGTAGAATTCAAAAAATTCAGTAGCTTAATTTACACAGAAAGAACGTTGAACTGCATTAAAAAAATGCAGATGTGCTTGATATTTACCAGACAGGAGTAACAATTCACTCACTTTCATCACATGGGATGAGTTTAAGTTTTCAAAGCAAACGCTTGAAAGCATTTTGTACTTCTGATACATCAAACTTGTACAATTCTTTAAATGAAAAAGATACAATGATTTAAAAATATATAATCAAGATATCAATTTGTATCTATACAAAAGCATATTTTTTGTAGCATGAAGTGGCTGCCAGGGAAAGTAATTTGCTCTTATTCAGACTTACAATCTTGTTTCATCCCAAAGGCGATGCATCTCTGCAGCCTGCAGTACTGACAGCGATTCCGGTGGTGTTTGTTAATGACACAATCTTTTGCTCCTCGGCAGGAATAAACTAAATTCTTCCGTATACTCCTTTTAAAGAATCCTTTGCATCCCTCACAAGTTACTGCTCCATAATGACGCCCTAGTTACAACGTAATGGAAAACATGACATTATTTTACAGTATAATTTTTTTTTTTGACTTCATATTTATTAAAAACAAAGTATCAGCTATTTTACCCAGAAAAAGAACACTCTTTTTCCCCAGGGTTTGCAGATCTTAAAAGATATTGGGGCTACAAAACAACATTAAAAAGCAAGTGAACCATTTCTCTAGTTTAAAGCATGTAAACAGGATTTTACAAATAGGCAAGTTACTTATTAAATTATTTTCTTATCTGTTGGAAGTAGTGTCAAAAAAGGCTAAGAAAACAGGTTAGCAAGAACACAGCAAATAATATTTTAATTTATGAATTTCTTTAGCAATTTTTCCTACAGACAATCCCTGTGATTGCTCATTATGAGTTCAGCTGTCAAAATGGTATGCACTAAATCTAATGGAACCATGGAAAGTGCAAACATGGCATTTGAGCATTTGACAGCAGTAGGCAATCACTTCAAAGCTTTACTTTCACCTTTCATTTTCCTAACAGGAATTGTACATCCATAGTTCTTGCAGTAAAACATCAATGAAAGAATAATCTAGAATAGCTACAACTTTTTTTTTTTTGAAGACTAGTTTCACAAGTTTTCTGTGTAATATAAAACTTTCTATGATATACTACAGAAAGTAAGTTTTAAAAATATTTTTAGAAGAAAAGTATTTTGATTTTGCATAAACTATAAACACTACTAAAAAGGATTGATGAAGGTATGTTTGGCAGCTACAATTTTAATTTATGAATCCCTGAAATACCTACAGCACTTTAGAAAAATAAATCATAAATACAACCTAATTTAGGAAAAAACACTTTTAGATTATTTCTGGAAGTTTGTAGAAATTCTAACAGGTTTTCTAGATTCCTTTATCACAACCTTTTTACCACTACTAAAATGTGAAATTTCAAAGGCATAATATATATTAAAAGAATAATGAGTGAAACATTTTTGCAGCAGCTGAATTATGAATACTCATTCTGCAAAATACTTGTGCTGCTTTTCCATCAAAATACTCTTTTATGTAGCTTCTTGCATGCCAGCCTGGAAGTGTCTGCAAAGCAGTTTTCATGACATTGCTTGTGACATGGGATGCTCCCCAAAACTTACAGATGCTCAGAGAAACATGGCACTCTCCCCAAAGTCATTACCACTCCTCAATATTCCAAGGCCAGCACAGGAGGAGCACCTCCTGGGATCTCCAGCCCCTCATGGGAGACTCCAGCCCTCCACAGGGGAGTCAGAGAAGTGTTAACCATTAGAATACACCAACCAGATCTTTGCCTTAAGTTTGGCAGAAATTTCATCAAGATGGGTGAAGTCTGACGTGTATTTAGAGCTCTGTATTTTTAATTTTAAACTCTGCCCATTTGTGCAAAAAAACCTGTAATTGATTTTATTTTCTAAGAAGTTTGCTCCCTGCTGAAGGGAGACCTCGCAGGTCCCTCACTAGGGGAAACGGAGGGGCAGGCACTGACCTCCTCGCTCTGGTGACAGGATTAAAGGGAATGGCATGAAGGTGGTCTGGGAGATTTTAGGTTAGATGTTAGGAAAAAGCTTCTTTTTCCAGAGGGTGATTGGGCACTGGAACAGCTCCCCAGGGCAGTGGGCACAGCACCAAGCCTGGCAGAACTCAAGAAGCATTTGGACAATGCTCTCAGGTATGTAGTGTAACTTCTGCCTTGTCATTGTTTGCTAGCAGCCAATCTTAATAAGCCACAGTAATTATAAAGAGGTATAGGGAAAACAGCAGAGAATAATAAACTTTTACTTCTTAATGGCTTTGGATTACAAGTGTGTGTGTCATTATGCCCATCTCTACAAAGCGACACTGTGCATAGGGCCAGGAGTTGGACTTCAGTGATCCTTGTGGGTCCCTTCCAACTCAGGATATTTTATGATTCTATGTAAAACAAAAATAAATCCCATCCATGAGTAACTAAGAGTACCATTTAGTGTAATTCTCCACCGCATGTAAAGAGATTTACATATGTATATGCATGCAAACTGTTAGAAGAATTTTAAACTGCTTTAATAAAATTGCACCACCTTAAAAAAAAGAAATTAAAAAAAGTAAGTACCTGATGCTTTGTCTCCACATACAACACATAGATCAAACACTTTATTTAAGCCCTGTTCATTGGGTGAGTTGTCTGTTAAAATCTGGAAAAAAGTGTGAAAGAATTTCATTTTTCTTTTTCTTACCATCTAGACAGTAAAATACATCTCATGCTTGTGGTTTTTGTCTAAATCTACAAAGTATCATGTTTTTTTGATTACGTCTAATAGTCTTTAGAGACCCAAAGCAGCTACCTGCCATGCCACTGTGCTCCCTTGTCAGGAGGGAATATGAGTTTTACTTGTAATGCTTCTGAGAAGAATTCAAGATTTCATTTATCTAAATACTTCTTCTGCGAAATGGACTGACATTTTGAAAAAGTTTTAGCATCAGCATACTCTTACCTTTTATTCAATTTTATACTTATATACTAATGACTCATCCATAGTACAAAAGAGACTGAAGCATTAAACAGATGGAACAAAAAAAATCCCTTGTAAAGGCGACTAGATCTACACTGAGGTTTATTAACTCCTTTTTTTATAATAGACATAAACTTGGACCAAAATAAAATGTACTCTGGACACTACCATTAACTATCAATTGATATTACAGTTACGTTTTCAGTAACAGTTTGACATTATTAAGGTATTCTTGGGTCATTTATTTATTTCTGGTACCTGTAAAGCTTTGTAAGCAAATAATTTTAGAATCCCAGTACTATAGGGTAGGCACTAGAACCTTCCGCTTAATCTTTGAAAACTATCCCAACCACAACATAAATAAAGCACAGCAAAAACTCCATTTAAAAAAGGAACACACGAATCCCAAGTAACAATCAAACATCATCTTGACATAGAAAACAATATTCTTCTAATTAAAAAGAGAAGAGAAGAGAATATAGTTTAGAAGATTGAAGAGTTTTTAACTTCTACTGTGTCTTAAAGGGAAGCCAGACTCCTCATTCTTGCTTCACTTATTCAGAACAGGACCTTTAATAAAAAGGGAAGTAACTGAAGCAGAAAGTACTCTCTCTTCTACAGAGAAAATTAAGAAATTGTGCTTTTTAGAGTTTGAAACACAGTACAGATGATATACTTTGGGAAGTTTAACAAGCATACATCTTTCTAGTTAGCCTTGTTAACAATACTGTCTCTGACATTCATCTCTTACGTTTTCTTTAAAAAAACCCAACTTTTTCAGAAAAATAAGATGAGAGTTAACAGAATATTAAGCTTTTGATCCTTCCAAATCTCCAGTATTAATGTTATGTATTTTCATAATATTATTTAAAATACAGATAAATAAATTCTAAGTCCTTCCATAGATTAAAGCTGCACTGAAATGGGAAGCTCCTCATGAGGAAGGACTACAGAATCGGCCGAAGAGGAGATAAAAATCCCAGACTCAGAGAACTCATTAACTGACCTTGAACATGAAGAATAAAAATTACTAATATGAAGAAGAGCCACTGAAGTTAAAATAGATGATGGGAGAGGGGGTCTTCCCAAATGAGTCAATGTAAAGATAAGATGCAGTAACAGAGAGGTTTTTGGCAGAACAAACAAATGGGCATTTCAAGTGAAGGCTACAGAAGAAGAAAACAGGTGAAAGTGCAAACAGAAAGATCATTTGAGGGAGAAGATACAGAAGATCCCAAAGGAGATGCAGGTGAACAACAAATGAATGGAACTCTGTATTTCATGAACTTTTCAATGGACAAAGGATATTTCTGCCCATACGTATCAGCAGGCAACAGAACAATTTAACTGGAATGAAGAACACTCTGTTGCCTCTCAAACTGACCTATTTTGCTCAAATGATACAATCACAACTACAGCTTTCAAATTCTTGTACAGATTTTCCCTCTTCCTGAATTTTGCCTTTTAAACCAGTGTGGCACACTTCTCATCTCTAAAGTTGTCTTTGAAAATAATTTTTATGTGGATTACTCATATCCCACTGGTTTATATTTTTGTTGAGGCTTACCTAAAATACCAAGTGTATGGTAACACTAAGCATGCCTCAATGCCTCTCAAAAGGATTGGCTTTTGCTACTGGTCCCCTATTCACAGTAATCAAATTCTTTGGAGCAAGGACCTAGGACACCCATTTGCAAGAATTGTGAGTTTCAAACCCAAAAGTATTATATAATACACAGATTCTTTCAAGCTTACACAACATTTGCTAGTGAATCAGAGTGGACTGGTTCACAGAAGAGCACAAACTAACAGCCTGCAGGGTCTGCAGCTGAAAAGAGACTACTTGAAAGAGGATATTGTAGTGAATAATAAATCCACATTCAAATCCTTAATAGTATCTTATAGTGCAAGAGACACCTAATTAAACACTTCTCTAAGATGGCCAAATCAACTTAAGTATTCTTTGCACACCATACAATACTATAAGATATTATACAGACTAAAGCTTATATGGTCTACATAAATTACAAAAAAGGCTGTTTAATAGCAGCTATCAAATATGATGGTCTTACTGCAGTCTCCAAATCAGAAGGTTGCTCTGTATCATCAGCTAATGGAAGTAAAAGGATATGCTCAGAGAGATCATTATTTACTTGGCCAGCTTTTAATATTTTTCCTTAAGCAGCTGTTTATGGTCACAATGTTTAAGTGTTTGATAAAGGACTAAAAAAACTGTAGCTATCTGAATGCTGTCTGGCCTGACACTAAAATACACTGATGTATTTTAACAGCAGCATAAATGTGCATGGGTGAATTATATGCAGTAACTGTACCTTAGCCGGAGTGCAGCAACCTCCTACTTCATGGTGAAGGAGGTCACATCTCCCTACTCTTCTTGAATGTTTTTGACATTATTCACATCAGTGCCATCCCATCCCTGCCAGGTTGAGGATGTGGGACAGAAAGCTTGGAAGTTGGAGGGTGGCAACTATGGAAGTGGCACATATAATGGGCATGGGAGTAAGGTGCACTGGGGACCAGTTTAGGGAGTTACAACCCTGGCTAGTCACAATATCACATTAATAAACCCAAAATCATTAGTGTTACTTTCTCATCCTCATGAAGTAATGTATTTCCTACTACATAGTCTGAGCACTACTGTGAACTACAATTGACATAGCTGAACAGTTGCAACAGTGTACAGAAGGAAAACAAGCAAAAGGAAATGTTAAGCGATAAGGATAATGCAGAAAAGTGTATGTTTTTCAACAATACATGAAAACAGATGGAGAGTCAACTAGCAGAAATAAAGGACTGTTGGCATGGCAGAATCTGGAAATGACAATAAAAATAACTGTATTCTTTCTAATGTAATGAGCCAGCATATAACTTTTAAAAGCAATAAATTTACTAAAAAAGGCTTTTTCATAATTTCTAAGTATCCAGAAAGAGTCGTAGTGCAAGGAAAATGATACTTTAAAAAAAAATCAAAAAGGAGAACTCAGACAGACTTATTTGGAAATAAAACATCTTTTCTTATCCCATTTGAATGAAAATTACGAAATAAAGTGGATTATCTACCTGGATGTGTTGTGCAGATATATCAGGGGATGCAAAAAACAGTTGGTTGACACCTGCAGCATCTGGAGTTGCCAGGATAACTTTTCCTGGAGTGGAATCTTGTCTGGCAAGGATCACCTTGCTTGGGGTAGAGCCATCATGATTTGTTAAGATGAACTGCTTGCCTGCTGAAGTCTGATCAAGTGCTGTAACAATCTGAATCTTCTGGCCCGTCTGCTGATCTGTGACAATCTAATAATACATTTATCTCAAATTGTTATGGTAATTTAAGTTAACTTTTTGGACCCACTCCGGGCACTTGAAGAAAATGGGAATTTTGCCTTTCACATTTGAGAAGCAGGATCATCTTCCCCTCTGTCACACAAGAGCAAATTAAACTCAGGCGAAAACTTGGATTTTCACTGTATTTGAAACACATTTCAATCAAGGGTGTTTGAAGTTAAACCTAAGTTCATATTCAATTTTTACAACTGGTGCATGCTTTTACAACAGTACTGAAACTCTTTACAATTCTAACATCCAGAAATCAAGGCACGTCTGTAGCTGTGCCCTAAGACCCATCTCTTATGGGAAAATA
Organism: Erpornis zantholeuca; assembly: GCA_013400515.1. NCBI lineage: Eukaryota > Metazoa > Chordata > Aves > Passeriformes > Timaliidae > Erpornis > Erpornis zantholeuca. The sequence continues at coordinate 118,030 of VZTN01001891.1, read as the reverse complement.
ATAATATGAGAAATCTTAAATCTTTAATTCCCTGCATTCTACATGAAGTGCTCGCAGCACCTCCAAGGTTTGGTTACTTGGTAAAAAGCTTCTTAAAACCACAAATGTAGACATCTAAGTGAAAAAAGTAAGCATCAAACTCCAGGAAGAGAAATTATATTGTTGCACCTGTATATACATTTTAGACTTAATTTTGTGGGGACCTTTTTTTACATATACATTTCTAAATAACGTAAGTGAAACACAATCTCTTTCCCTGCCAAATTTACCAGCTGTTTTTTTTCCATTTTATCCCTATTTTCAAGCACAAATACAGCAGAATTTTATTACATTTTATTAAATAATCCTCCACTATAAGATTATAATCCTCAGAGAAAATAATCAACATTCTATACATATATTCCATTATCAATCTCACTTTTAGTCACTTCATTTCTCCATCAAAATGCCTATATGGAAAACTGCCTGGTTTATTCTGGAGACTAAGGAGAATTATCCTACAAAGACTGTTTCCTGCAAACTATTTTGAATTACAGATAAATAAAATAGCTCCTATTAACTTGTTTTTTAAACTATAGCCAAATATTTATTTACCTATTTATTTACAAACATCTGTTTACCTACACATCCTCAACATTCATATTACGGATATGAATTTCATTTTTATTACAGATTACATTTATTTCATTGTCTAACACTTACCATAACTAGTTGTGTAGTAATTAGGGTGTCAATATTAATTATATTTCCTAGGTGGAGAACCATGGCACAAGGAAACAGAATGAGGCATAATTTCACGAGTTTTTTATCAACTTTGTTATTGCACCTTCACAACCAGCTTATTACTTTCTCTAAATGTTCAATGCCTGTGTATAGTTTACATCTTAAAAAGATAAGCAATGATGAGTATCCAATTTCAGCAGTTATTGCCACTTTCAAATGTTCAGAAATCATGAGTTACAAAATATGCAAAATGAATGTGTTTCCTTCAGGTGACCTTGTGGTCTTAACATTTTAATGGATCAAATTTCAATTTGTTTTCTCTGCAAAATATGATTAAAAGCTTATCTAACAGAAAAGTGCCAGTAAAATGATAAAATTCTAAATGCTAAAGAACAAAAATTATCATGGGATTTGGGGTGTAGGGTGAGAAGACAATGCAAAAACATGACAATAATCATCAATGTGATAAATTTTCTGTTCAGTTTTTTCATATATCCACAGGTCTAGGACCACAAATGGCTACAGCAGTCCCTTATTTCTTCTTTAACTGCTTTATGTTGGTTCTGCATTCTTTAGAAGGCAAACTTCCTTGCCATTTTCATTTCCATCTTTCCTTAATTTCCTTTTCCTTGTTCCGTGTTCCTTCATTTACAATCTTTATTTCTCCTGTGTAATTTTTGGTATTTTCAAAGTAGCTGATATTCCATTCCCCTTCTTTCCAAACCTATCTATTTAATTGGGATTAGGAAAAATCCAATGNTTTCTGAATTTCCAGACCTGCTCTTTAAAAGACACTCTTATCTAAAATCTGGCTATCAAATCTTAAAAGTACAACTGTGTGTACCCCCAAAAAAGGTATATACTCCATCTAGTTAGGTTTATACAAAATTTACTCAAAGACCAGCATGTCCCAAACAGTGAAGACACAAACTTGAACTACAGCTGAGATTTTTTTTTTGGCTATATATAGTAAGTTATCTTTTTTCCTATTGTAGTCCAGCTGTGTAATTAAAAAAAAAAAATCTGTACTTGTAGATAAATACAACAGGACAGTAGGCAGAAGAACCACTGCTACTTCACACAATTCACTTTAACAAAGAGAGTGCCAACTCTTCAGATGGGTTCCTGCAATTCTAGGAGGATGCCCAGGTTGTTTTCACTACATGATATAGTAGGTATAGTGTTACGTTAATATCCATACAAAGCTATTCAGCCTGTGCAAGTGGCTTCTGCAGCTGACAAGCATTTGACCACTGACAGAGGCATAAGAGAAAGCAGCTTAAACAATGAAGCACATTCTGTCTGCAGCTGACCTCTTACGGCCATACACCTGCAAAACTCCACCTACACTGCAATGGGGACAATGAAAAGAGGAACAGTTCACCATAGTACAACTTGCAATACCTAAATGTTGAGGTAAGAGAAAAAAATAATCAGAGGGAAGAAGAAAAGCACTTATCTTCTGAAGAGAATCCATCACGACTCAGTGACAACACAATATCTTTCTTAATAATCTGAAACTCAATACTGCTAAAACAATAATGTTATGAAACAGGAATATATCAATTCAGGATTGACTGCATAAAAAATACGCTACCCTCATGTATTTCATTTAAGCACCCTGATGATAATGGAAGATATTATTTTCCTTTATTGCTTTTAAGTCTTGTCTGTTAACAAGTTTTGATTTCCATTTGAACATCACTTCAATAAATTAAACACCTCAATAACTGTGTGTTCCTATTTTAGAAAAACGAAAGTGTCTAAACACAGATAACTAATACACCTATTTATAAGTCAGTTTTGCACAGAAAAGTCTGCTGAACAAATGTGACATTCAACTGTTCTCCCAGAAGAAATGCTAGCATTCCCTAAGAAGAGTGACTGAAGAAACATGTTTTAAAGAACCATTTACTGAGGATTTTTTATTTTAAGATTTCAGATAATTAGGTACATTTAATAATAATAAAGGAAAAAATATTGTTTGAAAATATAAACTCAGAATTATTCAATCTAAGAGTTACAATGGATATTTCACTGAGTTACATTTATTCCCACAAACTACTTTGCTCTTCACATAAATTCTTCTCTGAGCAAAGTTTTTACTCCTAAGTTTGATTCTGGTGATATGTTTGTAGATGTTTCTTACAGGAAAGATGCCATTTGACTGAGTGTTGTTTCACACATATCAAGAGACAACAAAGTGCTTACCATCCATTATGAAGACAGAATTAATGAACATGATACAAAAAGACATGGGACAAAGTAGCTGGGTTAGAAACAAGTGATCTTCCAGCTACAAGATGTGAAAAACTACATAAAAGTCCCTGTCCTCAGAAATACAACTATTCTACATTCACTATATTTGCAGTAACTACAGTGCCTAAGCAAGAGCAGGTCTTCCCCCACAAAAAAGCTATCACAGAAGGGTTAGAAGCCTGCCATTGGCTGTGATCTAACAGCATTGTTCAACAGTAAAGGCTCATGGGCTTGTATGCCCTTGTCTCACATTCTGATGCTGAAAGTATATCTAACGGCTTCACACTAAAGGGATATTATAGCATACAGGTATTGATGATGAAAATCAAAGGTAAAGAGATGGTGTTAATTGATGAACACAAATTAGTTAATAAAAGGTACAGCTGTACACAAAGTGTAGAAATGAAGTGGAGGTAGCTGAAAGAAGACCTACTGGACAGCTAAGACAGATACCACAACTAGAGCACAGGTGGGGGGTAATAAATCTTAGAAAACCCCATCAAGTACGTGGGGTGGCTGTGAAGAGCCTTGGAAGTTTGAAAGCTCGAACATATGCCCCAAAACAGGAAAAAAGAGAGGACAATGTTTTAGAATGAAGCCGGTAAAAGAAAAAGCAGCCAAGATTATACTAACAGCTGGCTCACTTAAAATG